>ML780869.1:651378-665874 GCA_009831015.1 Picea engelmannii | reverse complement strand
TAACTACAGTCGACTCGGTGCACATCGGCATAACTCTTCTATCGATCCTGCGCTTCTTTAATCCTTTGTCTTATGGTTTGCATTTGCTCTTCCATTTCTTGGATCGCTTCTGGTCCCACCAGGACCCTATCCTCAAGTCGATCCCAACTCAAGGGCGTCCGACACGATCGCCCATAAAGGAACTCAAAAGGTGCCATCTTAATGGTGCTCTGGTAGCTGTTGTTGTAAGCGAACTCTACTAGAGGCAAGAACTCTTCCCAACGCTTTTGCTGGTCCATAACGTACATGCACAACATGTCTTCCAAGGTTTGGTTCGTTCATTCGGTCTGCTCGTCAATCTCAGGGTGATACGCAGTACTAAAATTAAGTTGGGTTCCCAAGGCCTCTTCGAAACTCATCCAAAATCGTCCAGTAAACACCGATCCTCGATCATATATAATCTTTTTAGGCACGCCATGCAGCCTCACAATCTCACTGATGAAAACTCTCGCTATGTTAGGTGCCTGATACGTCATACTCATAGGAATAAAGTGATCACTCTTCATCAGAGTGTCTACTACTACAAAAATCGAGTCGTGTCTCCTTGCCGTCAGTGGCAATACAAAAATAAAATCCATCAAAATAACTTCCCATTTCGATTTCGGAATGGTATGTGGTTGAAGTAAACCTGCCAAGTGTCTATGTTTAGCCTTTACCTGCTGACACTCTAGACATCTAGCCACAAAGTTGACTATGTCGGCCTTCATTCCTTTCTAAAAGAATAATGGGTTAAGGTCTGCCCTCATCTTCGTAACTCCCGGGTGAGCCATGTAAACTACTCTATGAGCCTCGCTCAGGATCAACATCCTCAACTCATCATTTGGCGGTACGTAAATCTGACTTCTAAACCTCAATAAACCATCGCTATCCAAAGAATATCCCTCATATCGTGGTACCATCAATGTGTTTTGTCCGATAAAATCCTTGACTTCTGTGTACCATTCATCATCACGTTGTAAGGTGAGAATCTTCTCACGTAGATTTGTCTGAAGAGGTAACACCGAAAAGATGCGTGGCCTCCGACTCAAGGCATCTTCCACTTGTTTCACTTTTCCCTTTATGTAAGTAATCTCGAAGTCGTATTTGCTAAGCAATTATGACCAACGCCGTTGTCGTGCGTTTAGGTCGCTTTGCATAAAAATGTGTTGTAGTCCACAATGATCAGTATTTAATTCAAATTTTTGTCCAACAAGGTAGTGTCTCCAAACCTTCAAGGAATATACGATGGCTAATAACTCCAAATCATGCGTCATGTAGTTCTCCTCATGCCTTCTCAGCTTCCTCGAAATGTAAGCAATCACTCGTCCATCCTGCATCAAGACTCTGCCTAAACCTTCCTTGGATGCGTCAGTGCATACCAAGAAGTCTGCGTCCATGTAAGGGACCTTTAGTATCGACATGGTTGTCAATAACTCTTTAAGCCTCCAAAATGCTTTCGTGCATTTCTCTGTCCAAACAAACTTCTTGTTTTTCTTCTGCATCTCCGTGATCGGATTTTCTATCTTCGAAAAACCCTCGACAAACCATCGATAGTATCCTGCTAATCCCATAAAACTACGCACTTCTGTGACATTTGTCAGCGCAGGCCATTCTATAATAGCCTCAACCTTAGCTGGATCCACGACGATACCTTCGCTGGAGATGACATGCCCTAAGTAGTGAATCCTTGATTGATAAAAAGAGAATTTGGACAACTTCCCATACAATTTGTGTTCTCGTAAACATTGTAGTACCAAGTGCAAGTGCTTTTCATGCTCCTCTGTCGTCCGAGAGTAGATCAAAATATCGTCAATGAATACTTGGACGAACTTGTCCAAGTACTCGCGGAACACCCTGTTCATCAAACTCATGAATACCCCTAGGGAGTTTGTCAGTCCAAATGGAAAAACACTAAACTCGTAATGTCCAAATCTCATCTTAAAGGCGGTCTTAGGGATGTCATCCTCCTTGATCCGTAACTAGTGATACCCGGATCGCAAATCGATCTTGGAGAACACTGTCGCACCCTTCTTTTGATCGGACAGATCATCAATTCTTGGTAAGGGATATTGATTCTTGATCGTGGCCTTGTTCAGTTGACGGTAGTCAATGCAAAGCCTCCATGATCCGTCCTTCTTTTGTATGAAAATAACTAGTGCACCCCACGGTGACACACTAGGAGGTATCAGTCCCATTTCCAACAACTCTTGCAACTCTAGGGTCGACATCTGATAAGGAATTCTTTCTATCGGTTCGGTTCCCAGTTTCAGGTCTATGGTAAACTCCAGTTCCCTTTCTGGTGGAATCCCAGGCAACTCCTCTGGAAGTACATCCGCAAACTCCTTCACCACCGGAAGGTGTTCTAGACCTTCCGCTACTCCCTTCTCGTTTAGCACAAGGATCGCATAAAGTTTGCAACCCTTGTGCATACTCTTCCATAACTGTAAGGAAGAGACGAACTGTAAGGAAACTCCCTGGTTTCTTCCTACAATCACACGTCTCTGTCCTTCGTCATCAACCAAGCTCAACCATTTCATCTTACAATTGAGTATCACCTCATGCATTTCCAACCAAGCCATACCGATCACGACGTCATAAGATCCTAAGATCGTGACGTACAAGTTGACCCTCGTGACAAACTCTCCTAGGTTAAGGGCACAGCCCATAACCTTTCCTCCAACCTTCTGTTTGGCTCCCGAAGCCATCTCCACGAAGCTAAACTCATCCTGTTCGACTGCCTTTACCTTAATCCTTTTTAGCGTTGCACCAGAAATGAAACTTTCAGTAGCTCCTGGGTCTATCAAGATACTAAGGGTCTGGTCAGCGACAGTACCTATCGTCTCGAGCACAGTCGACTGGTGCTCTGCCTGGCGTTTATTCACCACTGCATGAATTCGATGGGCCTTGCCCATATCTCCCATGGTAGCGGGTCCGGCTGATCTGGGCACCCTGGTCCTCTCCATAGGACAGTCACACTGGTAGTGCGGCTCCCCACATGTCCAGCACCCCTTCTTCAGCCCAGTAGTCCTGGTACCCGAAGTAGAAGATGACTGCCCACCGGCCTGAAACCCTAGTCTATTCTGTTGAATAGGCCTAAACTGTTGCTGCTGTGGGCGACGCTACTGCTGGTACTATGGTCCCCGATAAGGTTTCCACTGTTGAGGCGGTGGTCGTCGGGGTGTAGCAAAAGTGGATCCCCTATGGAAGCCACGATGTCCCGACGTATGCCTCGCTGGTGTCTGATGTTGCGACGCACCAGATGAACTCTGCCCTGTGGGTCTCACTAGAATCCTAGTCTGACCCCCAATGATAAGCTCCTCCTCTGCTATGAGGGCCTTTTGGACAACGTCGTGCAAGGTTTGAGGCATCAAGATCCTAACCTTTTCACGCAGGCTGCCGTTAAGGCCAAACACGAACCGGTTGACCTTGAGCTTCTCAGTGTTAAGGTGTGGAGCATATCGGAGCAGCTCCATAAAATGTGCCTCGTACTCGGGCACCGTACGACCTCCCTGTTGTAAAGCATTGAACTCATTGAGCTGACACTCAATGAATTCCTCTGAAAGGTACCTCTCTCGGAACCGTTCCTCAAACAGTTCCCATGACACATCTTCCACGACCATGTTCAGCTACGGCAGGAGCGTCTTCCACCATAGAAGAGAGCTCCCCTTCAGTTGAAAGACCGCCATGCGGACCTTCATGTTGGAGGTATAATTGCGAAGTGCGAAGCACATTGCCATATTCTCCAACCATTCCTCAGTGGCGACACCGTCCGGGGCACCAAAGAACTCAGAAAATTTTACCTTCTCGAGTTCATGGTGAATGCTACCTATAACGGCCGATGCGCACGGTGGAACCTCAGGGAGTGATGACACCTTGGCCTCGTCTTGGTCCAATCTGATGATCAGTGCCTCAGACATGCGCTGAAAAGATCTCATCATCTCAACAACATCGCCAACTGCTATCTTCTCCTGTCCGAGAACCTGCTCGCCTCCCTGGGGGTTAGACCCCTCAGGCGTGGATGCTGCTGGAGGCGTCACGCCTCCTCCCCTAGCACCTCGTCGTCTGCCTCCATGGCGTCCTCTAACCATGATTACCTGCACGCACACAATCAACTCGATCAACAATAGTATAATCAATCTAATCATGCCAACGAAAGCCGTAGCGAATCCCAAGTTGTGGGTTGAACCAGCTCTGATACCATATGTAACGACCCTCCTCGTTACGACAACAACTCTGATAATAGGTGAATTTTTTTTTTTTGTTTTTTCTAAAAGCGTGTAAGCGCATGTAGAAGGGAAACAAACGCACTTGACTCTATGTCGCCACCCAACATCTAACTAGATTCCACCACGATGATCACAATCAAGAAGACGCAAGGCACACAACAGATACTGCAATCATTAAGACCATAGACACAAGGTGCACAATGCAATAGTTAACAACATACTGGGTCATGCACAGTACGAACATAGAGGGAAGAATCCATAGTAGTAGATCCTACTATTTCTTCATAGGAAAGTAGGGCGTTTAATCTTAGTTCTCTGCTCCGGAGAGAGAGAAGGTTAGATAGGCTCCTGGCCGACTGCTCAGGCAGAAACTAGTAACTCTATCAGGTGTGTCGCAAGAGTGGAAACCCTGACTTTAAAGGGCTCGAGACTCTTGATACGGCATTGGATTCTTACACGAAATTCTCACAAACAGACACAACTCCTAAGGATACCTGGGGTTGTTTGCATCCCACCCAATACATGCAGACCCAACAAGACATTAACAACGTGGTAGAACAATAAATAAATGAAAAACCTCATCCTCTACGGAAGGTGCAAGAAAAAGGACTCAGGCAAGGACCAACCAATAACTAAGACCGAACATTCCTACGCCCCGACTGTGATTGATTACTGACCAACTGCTCCATTAATTATCATTAACCGACGAATACCTTAACATAAGGTAAAAACCAATAATCTCAACCGCCATTAATAAGTTATAGAATCATTTTGCACCAGTTCAAGGATAGGCAATAACACAAGCACATTGCATTTTTCTGTTAATCGCAATATTTGAGCACGATATCTTTACCATATTGGTAAACCCCCAAACATTTACATTCTCCATATTATCTTACCTTGCCTTCCAATTTATTACCATACTTTACAATAACCTTACAAAACATTATCATTGCAATTTAAACATCATCATTAACCCTTCAATTTAACAAATATTACATTGCAATTTAAACAATATCAACATTGCAAATTAAACACTGTTAACATGGCAGTTTAAGCATCATCATTATATTGGAACTTAAACAATATTAACATTGAAATTTAATCAAGGTTAACATTGCAGTTTAAGAATCATCATTAACATTGCTATTAAACAATATTAGCATTGCAAATTAAGCAAGTATTAACATTGCATTTGAAACAAAATATTCATGTTGCAATTTAAACAAATATTACCATAATTTACCCCAGCTTACCATGAGATTTTATTACAACATTATTACAACCACGATAAACGAATAACGGTGATGAGCACAAAGAATAAATGACAGAAGGAAAATCTTAAGGCAATTCGTAGGGTAAAGGAAGTCTCCCTATTGCAGTTATAATATAACAGATTATTTTATATAAAAACTATTTATTCCCCGCCAGTAAATCGTGTTCTTTTATTAAAAGAGAACGGTGGTGTGCGATTATTAAATCCTTATCCTGTAGCAATTCAAGATGTTATATGCGTCCTTGGGGTATAAGATTTTCTCAGCTTAGGGTTTTAAAACGATACACATATTCTTCCCCTCTTAGATCGTCTTTAACTGAGGTAATGAAGAAGAATATTAATTCGAAAATGATAAAGACTATAAGGACAACATTCTTTCAAAAATAGGATAAGGATTTAATTCTTTGAATGATGGGAATGCCAAGACTTAACCGAGGATAAAAATTTACATATTCAGAAGGATCTGGACTGCACAATGAAGTATCGGAGGACTAGACATGGTCTTAAGATTAAAAAAAAAACATTCTAAAAAGAACTTCAATTCCGATACCGAAAGGATTACATTACTGATTCCAGAGTAAGGTAGTAACTTGAGGTTTAGGGTTGAGTTTGACATAGGATCAATAGATAGTTTAATACTGGAATTACATTTCGACAGAAAAGAAAATTCTAGAGAAAAATTTAAGATTAATTTTTTTAAAGAGACGTTTTGTCTAGTGATTTTTCCATTACTTATGCATTAGTTTAGTTTAATACCACTGATAAATAAACTTTTAACCAGAATAAAATTCTTCCCCCAAAATAGGTTCTACAGCTGAAAAGACTCACTTAATAACTCCTTTATGAGTTCTGGAGTTGTTATTATATTGTTTTTATAATAAGAACCATCATGAGAGAAATAATAACAGATTATCTAGGGTTTATTTACCAACATAACTATTTGATATAAACACAGACATGTAATAGTTTTCTGCCCAGAAATTGATAATTTAAATCGATGAAAATGTAGACAGGTAAATACACTAACAGGAAATAAAGATGCCCTCAGTAGAATGTAAAAACGATTCTGGGTTGTAAAGTAGATGGCAGTGAATGCAAACGCCCAAGAATCTAAACCGCCCACAGTCATCAAAATGCCCCGACGATGTAAAACGCCCACGATAGAATGTAAAAACGATTTCTGGGTTGTAAAGTAAAATGGTAGTGAATGCAAATGCCCAAGAAGTCCAACGCCCACAGCAAAATGTAAAGACGCCCATAAAAAAATGCCCACCGTACCCGAATACAGAATGCCCAAAAAGAACGAATGGTTAGTAAGTTACCACAAGATGACAATAGTTTAGAAATGAATGCCAGTAATAGGCTAAAATGAAATGCCCACCAATGAAATGCCCACAGTAAAAAGAAAAACGCCCACGAAATAGCAAAAATGACCTAGTGAAGTAAATACATGCCCTGGCAGAAGGATCAATGCCCACAGTAGGTTTCAAAGGCCCAAAATCAACGCCCACGGTAGATTTATACGCCCATGGACCCAAATACAATAACCATAGACCCCAAAACAAATTGCCAGAAACCCTAAAACTGTGCCAAAAACGAAGAACCATAAAATGCTCTGCTAACATTCTTACAGCATAAAAAGGGGTCGATTCCTGAGGTTCATTGCAACCATTCTAAACTAATCTTTATCACAAAACTTAAAGCATTCATCCAAAATAAAAACTCAGCCATCTAAATTTTCAGACGCAAACACAGACTATCATTCAACCAAATAAAAACATACCTTGGCCTATTCGCCCGCTCCGGATGGCGTCTACGTGCTCCTTGATGCTCCTGCTCGCCGACTGTAAAGACTACACCGGTACCTCCCAGCCAAACGCTAGGGGTACTCTACTTCCCCCTCATCCCCCTAAGCCGCAAAGGGGCCACACACAATCCAGACAGTAACCTAGCTTCCCAGCTTGCCTCCAAGGCTGAGCTACCACTCTAATACAACTGAGAAAATCCCCCAACTCCTCACAAGCAATCAGTCCCGTTTCTCCATTTTGGCAGCATAAAAATACCTAATAGCTCATCCCCTTTTTCCCCCTTCCCCCTTCCTTTTTATGGAGTCTCAAACCCTAAATCNAAATTCACACACACACACACACACACACACACATATATATATATATTTTATACTCCCGCTTGTTAAAAATTTTATTACTATTGGTTCAATCTGAGTTTAGGTGTGATTTTTAAAGAACATAGATTAATCCCTTAAGTATTCAATTTATTCACTAAAGGTCATGCGCTCTGTCAATCAAAACTATGGCTTTTGGTATTCGTTTATTTTTGAATTAGTTTAATTTTTGAAAGACTATTGCGTTCACAAGGGAGTTATGTTTTCAATAAGTTAATGAACTCTCATTGCAGGTTGCGGTTAAGAAAGGAGAGGCCTTCAAGGAAATTTATTGTCTGAGTTAACTAAAATGTATCCGTTGATATATTGGTTGTAGTTGGATGAAGTTAACGCTAAAGAATCCAAGAACTAGAGCTCATGTACGTTCTAAAAATTGTATCCTCCTTACACTGCATTGAGGTGTGAACTCTAGCCTAAAATCTCATAATGATGCTTTGCTTAATTATGTTAATGGTTGCTAGGGTTAATTGTTATTACTAAAGATATTTGGGTATAGGATTAGGTCAAGATTCATAGGATCTATTCATTTAGAATTAGGGTTAGGTTCTTTTTAGAGTTAGAGTTAGGGCCTTTTTCCTTAAGGTTGAACAAAATTTTTATCTTAGAGAAGTTTTTTTTTTTACTTAGGTTTAAAATTTGAACTGGACAACAATTAGTTTAGGGGTGTAGTTTTAAGAATTTATTAAGGCGTTACTGTCTTAGGGATAATTAGGTTTGTTTCCTTCATCCACCTCAATGCGATGTTCCCTTCAGGACACACCATGTGCTCCAAGGGTGCCACTCGCCTCGTTCATTTCCTTTACGCGACATGCCCTTCAGGATGCACCACATGCTCCAAGGGTGCCACTCGCCAACTGGACTGATTGGTAGACATCTAACCCCTGGAGTCAACACTCCGCCAGGTGAACTTGTGGGAGACTAAGGGTTCTAAGGAATAAGGCCCCTGCCTTATTGTGTGCCCCTTAGAATCATCGTGAGCGACTGTCGCAGTCTGCCCTCACGACATCGTGGATCCTCTCGAACTAGGTAATCGTTAACCTACAGTTCGAGCCACGGCGGGAGTGCTAGTAGGCGGTGGCAGGGCTGTTGTCCACCCCTCTCCCTCAACCTCTCTGGAAATCGTGTGTGGCCCCTTTACTCCATATGTGAGTCTGGTTGGAAAGCTATCGTCATCCTGCATCATCAACAATCATGTCAGAAATGTCAACATCAAATCATCAAATCAATGAAATATCACAGTAACTAAATCAACCCAAAAAGCACACTCCCTGACTCAATCCGGAGTCCAAGGGGGTTCTACCGATGCCTCTGCATCCTCAAGGTCAAAAACCCTGCACACTCAATAAAACTGAGTCAATAGCACCTGTCTACATCAAATAGTAACACATCATGTCGTCTGTCAATCACATCATAATCAAGTATAAATGGTCTAACATCATAAAAGTCCAGATCACTTGCGAGCAAGTGTCCTCAAATAATAAGTTTTCTCAGTGCGCCAGAGCGGGATGTTACATCTCTGCTTCTTCCTACTCTTGAGAGGACTCTAGCCACCTTTTCCATTTCTTTGTCAATGTTTTTCTCAGATGGTATATTGTCCATAGTGTGGAGGTCGACAGGTGTTCCCTTTTATTGGTATTTGTGCACTCCTATATATGAAGGGGTTTATTGTTCTACTTCATTCCAAACTAGGACTCCCAAGACATAAAGAGTAGATGAAATTTAGCAAAAATTTGGACCCCATAAAATAAGTACTCCAAAATTTAGTTATTTTTCATTTAGAGAAGATGAAAGAAACAACCCACCACATGACATTGCATTAACACCCACCTACACAATGCCAACTTCCACACCAATGTTAACTTAATCTAAGTGGAGGGTTATGAAATTTCATGCCTTGTTCCATTTTTTATCTCTAGAAGAAACCTTATAAGAGAAGGGTTATATAGTTTAATCAAGCCCCCTTAAAGAAGAACACTAAAACCTACACAATTTGTACAACTCAAGAAAAAATTAATATGGAGGAAATTACAAAATTCTATGACTTCACCATAACTTAAATATTTCTTTTGTTACATTTTCTATACATATGAATTATTCGCATGAGGTGATTACTATAGTCCTTTCTTTGCAAGGACTAAAAAGAGGAGAGGATGTATTTGAATCATGTTTTCTTAAAAAGAGGAGAGGATGGATTTTTGGATCATGTTTTCTTTTGGTCCAATTAAGGTTGTTGAGTAATTATATATTAACAACAATGTTTTTCATTGCAATTAATTGTAGAACCTTCTCAAGCTAGAGGCAAGGGGGGCATGAATAGGAACCTAGATCATGTAAATGAATATTGTAGCTTACTTTGCTTGCAATCACTCTAGTTCTTTGAACTACAATTGGGTCAATTGTATTTGAGATGAATACAATAATTTTATAAAGGTTAATTAAGACACTAATATAGACACATGAATCAAAAAAATTGTGAAAAAACAATAATTTAGGCTAGTAATTGAATTTGATGATCTCAACAACAACCTGAATGATGATTGCATCTATTCTACACATCCTACAAACCTATTGTATATTTGAGGTAAATATCATTAGAATCCTTATCGCAGGCTCTACATATCCTACCCATCTCTTTCTCCTCCATTATCACCTTGATATTCTTAGGGTAACACCTACTCTCCTTTTTTTTCCCCCTTCCATTTTCTAGTCCCTTAATCATAGCCTATCATACCTTTATTATTCATGTCTCTTCTTTACCTTATCCTTATGATTCCCATGGAAATGTTTTCCTCTCTTCCTTGTCTTATATTTTCTCTTATTGACCACCTATTTCCTTGATTCATTCATCTTTGATTGTCTCCCTTTAGTTCATTTTCTTGAGTAGGGATAAATTCAAGATGGCATTCCTTAGTTGAGACTAGTCCTCACTCCCTTGCTATCTTCCCTAAGAGGTTATATTTGGTGGTTGCATCATGTAGCCTATAGCCATAAGGTCACCTTCATTTCCATGAATTTTCCTTCCTCTCAACGTTCTCCTCCTACCTTCAATGGTGCTTAATTAATATTGTTTCCTTATGTTCCTTTGACAGATTCCCCATGCTAACATATTCACCCCATGCCTTCAACAATTCCTTTCTAGAATCAATGGCACATACCCTAACTAATATCACCTTACAATTAATATTAGTGCTTTCAATGGTTCCTTTCCAAAATATTTCTAATATCACCTCACCATCATCAATTCCTTTTATGGTTCCTTTTAACATCATCACTTCATGTCTCATTCATGTCACCTCACGATAATTCCACCTCTAATGCCCTCACTAGTTGGAGGATAACATTTCCAAATTTCACCCTCCCTCGTAATAGTTGTTTCCTCTCACCTCTCTTCCCTTCACTAGTTCAACCCTAGTGTGGTATCCTCTCACCTCATGTCTCCTCTCTCTTTCACCTTTTCTTGAATTTTGTGCTCTCATGGTAATTTTTATCATTATTCCTTCCCTCCTTAAGGAATTTTTTTAACCTTTGTTTTGTAGGAACATAGATTTATTGAGTACTAAGATCACCATGTTTACACCTCTTATGTCTTGGCAAGGTTAATAATTTCTAGAGAATATAAAAATTTGAAATCCTTATGTGACATTTATCTTATGAAACAAGGATTTGTGTCATTTTTTCTTTATTATAACATTGTTATTTTTAGTGTTTGACGCAAACAGATTTATTCACAACATGTGGGTTCATAATTAAAAAAACCCCTTTATGAATGAACGTGATAAGATATTGGTCAACAAGGTGAAGCCCCCATGATCCTTATTAGTATTTAAAATGTGTATGGTGGTATCTATAATCATAAAAGTTTACTATGCTAGAAATAATGACATTTGATTCAATGTTGTATAGGTGTACTAAGTGAACTGTGACATTTGCATGGTATTTTTAAAATTTGTCTCATTTTTATTCCATTTATCTAGATAATTATCTCATACTTTTTGTCATTAGCAGTGCACACATAGTAATCTATCAAAAAATTATTTCTTTTCTTAAAACCTCTTGCTCCTTTCCATAGCCAGTTTTCATCGAAGTTGAAGTTCTTGCATTTTATTTTCCTCTTGCATGGTTTAAAGAGTTGAGTCGAAAGGCCATCAGTTTCACAATCACTCCTTTGAGTAACAACAACCTAAAATCAAGCGTTAATTAAAATTTATCTAGAAAATTTCCTAAGGCTCTTCAAACCCATGTTAGATTAGATGTAGAGATTTAGAATAGGATTGTGAGAATAACTTTCCAAAGATTCTAAAAAAACATAAATATTTGAGTTGGGGAGTGAAATCCAGTTGTTGTATCATTGACTTTGGGAATCCCTTCTAACACAAGGGTCAAGCATGACGTTGCATTGGGGCCAACAGAGTAATCAACCCTGCTTTGTTGGTCTTGGTGTCGACCGTCGATTGTTTCCCCTCTTCTTTGGTATAGTAGGTGGTACCATAGAGGGCATAATATTTTAGAATTAATACACAAGGTGAAAACACAAGGAAGGTGGTGTTGTACCTGGGATCAACGTTGGCTAGACTCACTTGGACTCCTTGGAGGGTTGCCCACTGCTCGGTGAGGTAACTTGCACCAGGGTGTTAGTTCATTAAGCATGTTGTCAACATGAGATATAGATACCACTTCATAGTAGAAGAACATGATAGCTCGATGACTAGTAAGGAATAAGAGAAGCATATGGAATTTGTACTAGTAACTCCATAGTATAAGATTAGAGTACTAATATATAGAGTGTGATTGATTATGAAATATGTATTATTATTGTTTGCATAACATGTTTTTAATTTGCATTGGCATATGCATAGACAATTTTCATGGCTCTAGTTTCCACTTTGCCAAGTTTCTTTTTCCTTGGTGCTATCTATTTTCTCTTATTTTTCTCAAGAATTGATTGTTTGACATACTTTAGTTGACTTGAAATATTCATTGAAATTGTGTTTATGTATACTTTTGATCTCTATTTACAAGTTTCTTGTGATTTTCATTGTAATAGTCTAGGCTCAAAATTGTCAATATAAAAAATATTTGCAAAAATAATACATGGAAAAGAACATTGTAAAAACAAATGTAATAGAAATAAGAAAATAAAAGTACTATCAAATTTGAATAGAATATTGTAATTGTGTTTTATCTTCTCAACTCCCTTCTTAAATAAAAAAATTTCAATGGACTGACATTTGTTCCTTCTCCAAATATTTCAAAAACCTGATATGCTTGTTTCATTTTTTTTTCCTTGCTATCATGTAGAGATATCATTCTTTGACCTTCATTACACTTTAGTGCTACTTCTTCCATAGTGGTTTTCATATTCAATGCTATGGACGCAAACTATACAAGCATAAAATTGAAGAAGAACAGACTCTTGCATGAATCAAATACTTTTGCAATGGAAGCAAATGGAGCCCTCTCACAAGACTTTATTGTTATTTCTCACTTGTTGTTCAATTTTAAATTTTTTTACTATGATGTATGTGGTTTCTTATTCAGTTTATTCACAATCTTTCTTCATAAGACTTCAATGGATATATGTATAGAAGTCATTTTCCATTTTTGGATATGCTATGTTGGAATAGATCCAATGTTATCCTATCTATGCAAAATGAATTCAAACCATAATTCCTCCAGGAGTTGCACAAAGTTCATGATCATATGGAATATTTTCAAAGAATAACCATACCAACATCCATACACCTCATTGATGGTGCTAATGGTTTGTGGGGATATTTTTTTGCATAAAATGGTTATCTAGGTGGTTGAACATTAGTATTTTTATTTGGTCCTTTAGAAGGGGCACAAGCTATCTCCATTACAATGCATTAAATCTTAGTTTATTCTATAATATTATGTCCCATGATCAAAACCCTACATGTGGACATTACAAGCCCACTACTCGTTTACAATCTTTGGGTTTTGCACACCTTCCTATTACTAAATTTCTTGTATTTCCTTATTAAAAAAAAACTCTACAAAAGCTTGACCAATAACATGCATAGAATAAGCAACTTGTTAGTCTAGAACAACAACTTATATCTCATGAAAAATACATGTTCTAGTTCAAGCTTCTGAACTTTTTTTTATAATTTTATATAAATTTCTCAATGCTAAGGAGTTCTTTCATTAATATTTCATTTTTCTTCTAGTTTAGCCCAATGTTTTATTGCATTTGTATGTTCGCTGTTAAACAATGATCACATATCAATATGGTTTCTGATTGTGCTTATACGTGCACCAACATGTATATTTCCATATATTATTCCCAATTCTATAAGATTTACAAGTTGTACATATAACTATGTTAATAAAGATATTGGTAAAAATAAAATACTATAAAAGCTTAGGATACAACTCCATTGGATTTGATGTCTTCATAATTGAGTTGGTTTGAAAACTTACAGTAGGAAATTACAAATCATGTATCCCATTTGTGAGAAGAAATTCATATCTAAACTATGTTATCATGGGTATTCCTTGCTAATTGTGTGCTCTCATCAAATTTTCTTTCATAGTTTTACAAAACTTGCATAACATAAAATCAAACAATACTCACATTTAAAAATGAATGAACCCATTCTATATTACAACCCTTCACATAAAACAGTATAAAATATTAAATAATAGGAATATGTACTGACCCATATGTTATGGAAATGTTGTAATTGATAACCCTCAAAGGAACTCTGTTGCATTAATATATATATATATATATATATATATATATATATATATATATATATATATATATA
>ML780869.1:609503-651344 GCA_009831015.1 Picea engelmannii | reverse complement strand
TGTTTCTCTTGCGACGCATTATTCATCACGGAAACTAGGATAGGTTGTTTCTCTTGCAATGAAGATGATCATCGATGGTATGGATAGTTCATCGCAACTATCGACACTTCATCTCTCTTGTGATGAATTGTTCGTCACAAAAATTAGGATAGGTCGTTTCACTTGCGATGAAGGGGATTGTTGATAGTATTGATAGTTTGTCATAAGAACTACTAGGGTTATCGCAAGAGAGATGAACTATCATTACCATCGACGATGCCTTATTCTTGAATTGTTCATTACAAGAACTACTCTGGTCATCTCTCTTGCAATGAGCTTCCTTGGTTTTCATTCTTGTGATGATCATTGTTGGTTGTCTCTCGTGTGATGAGCACTGTAGGTCATCTGTCTTGCGATGGCCACCGTAGGTCATCTCTCTCAGGATGACTTCCTTGGGTCATTTCTCATGTGACGTTATCCTAGGTTCATCGCACTTTCCACTACACATGAAGTGACATTTAAGAGACCCAAGATTCATCACAATATCCATGACATAACGTCACAAGAGCGTTGAAATGACCGTCACAAAATGACTGCAATTTACTGGTGATTTGATAGATTTGGGAGGTTCAGACCTTGAGGCAACTGCAATCCAAGTTAATTCTCTTCCCGATAAGGAGAATCCTAGTAAGGATTAAGGTCAAGGTTCTGGATAAGGATTAAGGGATTCACCCACTGGCATTTCAAGACCAGAGAAGTCATGTAAATGAAGTGGCCCTACGAACCTATTCCTATAAAATAGAAAAATGAGATCAGTCATGATATTAAAAGGAGGTTTGTCAACAGACCATAAACATTATATTACCTTCCTTTAATCAAATTTATAAATGAGTGTTGGGTTTCTTCAACAATAATCATGGGTGGTTGTAGATAATTGTCTTGATACTTCATCTGCAAAGTCTCAACTAAAAATAAGGATTGGTGATCATATGATTCAAGTCAAGTCTTCAAAACAAAAGAGTATGATCAACATGTGAGAGATTAAAGATAAAAAAATTTAGCACAACATGCAATCAAGAGGATGTATAATTTGAATTAGTCATTTAGAAAAAATTATCAACAACAAGTTCATCCAAGAAAAGCATCGATCAATATCAAACCCCCAACTCCCTCAAGGTAGACAAATAATTAACTTTAGGCTAAAGAAATAGAGGATTAGGCATTAGGGATGAAATTTCAGTTTGGGAGGGATTTCATTTTTCTTGTAAAAGAAAAAGCAAAGGGGTTGTTGTTTTGGCCTCAAAATAAAACAAAAATATAGAGAAAAAAACATATCACAAAAAATAGCAGGCCACATGGTCTGTCTAATCCTTTGAACTACACTATCTACATGTTGCATTATAAGATAACTAATATGATACCCATTAAAGGTATATAATACCATTGTCACAACTATAAACAACAAGCACCTAAACTCCTACGCACTAAATAGATGTAAATGAAACTAACCACCATCAATCGGGAAGCCAATAGGATCAGTGATTTCACTGGAATATTTCTATACATATGTGAACTAAATCTCTTCCACAATGCTAGGTGGAAGATCTAGGAACTAGGAAAACTCCTCCCCTCTCTTAGAAATCCTAGTAATGAAATAAGTATCCTCTTTTGTTGGCTAGTACCACAAATTAGGAATGACTTTGAATGCTTACCTAGTTTGATCCTAGTAATGGATCATTTGAAAAAAAAAATTTGTGTTTCCATTGAGGTGCATAGCCTCTTTGCACTACTACATTTGGGGTCAAATTTGACATTTAAAAAAATAAAATTTAATGTCGAAAATCAGTTAAAATTGGTGAAATTTGTCTTGTTTCTTATTTTTTGACACAAGAAAATGTTGATTAACCAAAGTTAAACTATTAAATTATATTTAATATGCCACTTAATTTAAATCAAGTTTTCATCATCATGTTTTTAATTTTTCAATATATCTAATGTCTATTAAACATCAATTAATTGACAATTTTGTTTTTACTGATGAGTATTTTATACTTTGAATGTGTCTACTGATAAAGTTTTTTTCTACCTTTTAAAAGACAGCTTCATGAAATAAATAAATTGTATTATTTTCTAAAAAGTTTCAATTAGGTGACATAATACTATAGGTAAATTTTGTTACACATAATCGAAATTTTACTCTATTAAAATGTGTAAATTCCATTCTTTATTTGTGAAACTATTTGAATGTGTACTAATGAATTGATCAATATTTTTTTGAAATAGAAAACAATTTCAGGTAATCTTGACTCAGGCATTGATGCATACAACTATTTGGATGATATAGAGGATGTAATCAAAGAAGTATTGGCTATCACCCCAAATGTTGATCTAATGAATGCAGTCACTATCTGCATACAAGAAATTGTGAAGAACCATATTACAATCATCCCAAACTTCTTGATATTGGTGATGGGAAATTTTATTTACCTTGCATGAAATACAAATGTATAAAGAGAATAAGAATTAATAGTTCAATAAATTCAGTGACTAGAAAACATTGCTATGAGCATGTGCACTTGGAAGGGGGAACCAAATATTACCCCTTGGTAAGAGAGTGAAAACATTTTTTTTGTTAAAAGTTTTAATATTTTGATACTAATAATATTTATTTATTTGTAATTATAAAGAAAAAAGTGTCTATTCTTGAAATTCATAATGTTGGAATTTGTAGTAGAGATGGAAATGGTGATAAAATTGATGTTTTTCCTATGGAAGAAAATGACATTGATATTGTTGAGAATCAAGGGATAAATAGGTTGATTAATGACACCTTTATTTCCATGGGTGATAGTGCATCGATGAATGAGATATATGATGCGGGAGCAAGCGCCGCACATTTTGAGCATATGTTAAATTGTTTAAAACTTTTGAAGAGTGGATGTGTCAAACTTAAATGTGATAGTTAAGGAGAGGCGTACTTATACATTGTATAGGACCTTGAGTGATCCTCTCTCGTCCATAGTAGGTAGGAGGCATTTATGTAAGTAGGTAGAATTGAATATTAGATTAGACAATTTAGAAGGATTGGAGGGAAAACAGATATATACACCCTCATTGTGTGTTGTAACATAGTTAGAAGCATTGGAGCATAGAATAGAAGCAGAGAGCTATGTAAGAACACCCATGTACTGATATTTGGATTAATAGAAAGAGGTTGATTCAAATTCATGGTTTTGTGTTCATTCTCTGTGTATTGATGCTGAATGATATGCTCATGAATGTTTTCTTCCTGGAATGTATTTGTTTTTATATGTTGTGTATGTGATTTCATGGTTGAGTTTGAAGTCTGGAAGGAAGAAGGAATGAGTTTCAATTTTTTCTCTTTTTGAGAAAGATTCCTACAAGGAGTGCAGTTGAATTGTCCGCAAGGAGTGCATCGACAAGGAGATCAGAGGGTTGTCTCTAAAATCTCAGGAGAGGTAGTGGTTGTTCTCATTCTCTCAGAGTGCAGTAGGACACGGGTGTCATGCAAGGAGTGCGCAGGCCAAGGAGAGTCTCAGGATCGTGGACCTGAGCCAAATATCGAAGGACTACTGCTGCAGGTGTGCGCAGAGTCGAAGTACTTAACATTTGAAGGTGTTGGAAGGTTGTGTAAGGAGTGCGTGCAAGGATCCTCTTTGAGACTTGAAGTTGCGAGAAGCTCAGGAGGAGTAGAGTCTTTGAACCATTGAAGGTAACCTAGGAGAGGGATGTATTTGAGTGATTAGAAGGTATTTAGAATTCGTTGCACAAGCGGATAAGTCCAGGGAAGAATCGTTGGTTTCATTTGTAGGAATCATAAAAGGGGAGGAATTGACAGTCATAAATTCATGGAGAGGATTAGCGAAATCCTGCCAGCCGTCAGATCTTCCAAAGAAGCGAGGAAGTTACGGCTGCGTCCAGAGTTCAAGATCATGAGATTTTGGATCATAAGATCTTCACAAAAAATACCCGTCAGTTGTTGGATTGACCAGGAGTTGCACGAGGTTTAAGCTTCGTGAACGGGAGGAGGAAAGTTCCAACGAGAGGCATAGCCATCAGAATTTTGACATTTGTGAAATCGGGAGTCACGAGTACGAGTGATCGGGAATTTCTATAGAGAAAATCCCGAGATCAATCTGAGCCATCTATCTTGAGGAGACAGGTGGCAATCATCGAGAGCCGTCAACATTTCAGTGACCGAGGTTTTAAGTTGACAAAGGAATTGTGTCATCGGGGCATCAAAAGTCTCGAAATCACGAGGTTGAATCAGGACCATCCATCTTGAGAGGACAGATGGTGAAGATCTAAGATCTCGGGAAAAAGTCCCGAAAGGGAAGACTCCATCGAAGTTTCGGGATTCGGAAAATCGAGAGTCTTGTGAGCAAAGGATCGGGAAAATCCATGTTGAAAACCCTATAGACGATTGGAGCCATCCATCCGCTTCGGACGCATTTCAGAAATATGAGGGAAGTCGAGAATCGACGTTTCGCAAATCCTGAAGACAAGGCAACCGGAGCATTTGAAATCGTGAATTGCGAAATAGCGAGGAGCAGTGAGGACCATCCATCCTTGAGGATGCGTGGCCGAGCTAGAAGCCTTCAGAAAATTCCCCGAAGGGAAAATTCAGTTGTTAGGAAGTCAGGAAATCGGGAATCTCGTGGACAAGAGACCCAATACATATTGATACTCGAAACCCCGAACCCCAATAAAAGGTATGACTGCGGTCATATAAAGCCAGGTCACATGACTAGGGCATAGCCAGGAGGGGCTAAAGCCCAAAGGGAGCATATCGGGAAAGTGAAGGTTGGGGAATCAGGAACCAAAGGGTCATAAAATCAGGATTTTGAAAACCCCGAAACCTGATTGTGATTTTTGGTGGTGAATGGAGAAGGGACCAGACCTAAAGGCTATAAGGTGCCGAAAAAGACTTGTGGGTCAAAATTTAAATAAAGATTCCAGGGGAGAATTGAAGGAGTTGCTCCGGCTCGAGGGTGAATTTTGAATGATCCTTAAGACCGGGAGGTCAGGTGCGGAACCTGCTGAGGTGGGTGCCTGGGTGGACGCCATCAAGTGGTATTAGAGATTAGAAAAGATTCTTTTCTTTCTATAGTAGGAAGAAGGAAGATTCACCATGCCGCCGAGAAGAAGAGATAGACAATCACCCGATCTAGAGGAGGAAAGGGAGACGTCCAGAGGAAGGGGTAGATAGGTGCAGAACCCAGAAGTAGAAAGAGATCTGCATAACATACGTGCTAGAATTGTGGACGTGGAGATAAGACAAAAACGCACAGCTGATGTAGGAGATATCAGTGAGTCCAAAAATGAAGATGATGTTGGACATGGAGAAGAAGAAATCACAGCAGAGGATGCAACAAATGAGCGCTTACTTAACTCTGTTGCTAGAATGAGTGCAAAGGCGAAGATGGACATTCCAGTTTACGAGGGAAATCTGGATGTAGAAGAGCTTCTAGACTGGATTAGAGCTCTAGACACATATTTTGACTATGAAGATGTCGAAGAAGAGAATAAGGTCAAGCATGCCATCACGAGATTAAAAGGACATGCAACATTGTGGTGGGATGAACTACAAGCAGACAGGCGTTGCCAAGGCAAGCCGAAAATTAAGAGCTGGGACAGGATGATTGCAAAGATGAAGGCAAAATTCATCCCCAGGGATTACCAAATTACTCTGTTCAGGAGGATGCAGAACCTGAGACAGAAGCTGATGTCAATAAAGGAATATACTGAGGAATTTTACAGGTTAAATATCAGAGCAGGTCATCGTGAAAGCAATGATGAAAAGGTAGCCAGGTATATGAATGGCCCGAGATATGAGATTCAAGATGAGATGAGTACGTTGACCATCCGAACTGTGGAATATGCTTATCAGATGGCTCTGAAAGTAGAAGAGAAGTTGAGTCGAAAGAAAATTCAAAGAGGCTAAGGTAGAAGCCAACCCAAGGGAAAATCTGTTGTCCAGGACAGAAACCAGAAGCCCAAGGAAAACTGGAAGAAACCTCACACTTGAACTGAGAGAGGTGGAAGCTCACAGCGAGGGAAATATGTTGAACAGAGAGGGCAGCATACTGAGCAAAGAGGAGGGTATGTTGATAATAATACTTTTCCTCGTACTAGAGGTAGGGGAAGAGGCAGAGGTGGAGTAATTACATGCTTCACATGTGGAAAGAATGGGCACAATTCTTATGAGTGTCCTGATAAAAAGAAAGAGGGTGGAGAGACTCACATTGCCGAAGCACAGGGGAGAAATGTTGAGGTAGAGGATGTTGAAGTTGGAAGATCACTGATGATGTGGAAAGTTCTTTTGACACCCGAAAGGGAGGTGGAGAGTTCAGTCCAAAGGGATAGAATTTTTCAGACTGCTTGCAAAACCAAGGACAGAGTGTGAAAGGTCATTGTGGACAGTGGAAGCACAGATAATCTCATTTCAACCTAGATGGTAGAAAAGCTGGAGCTGGATACGATTGAACATCTGAGCCCATACAAAGTTTGATGGCTACAAAAAGGACATCAGGTAAATGTCACTAAACAATGTTTAGTTGAATTCAAGATAGGAGGATATAATGATAAAATATTATGTGATGTTATTCCCATGGATGTTTGTCATCTATTGCTGGGTAGACCATGGAAATATGAAAAAAATGTGATTCATGATGGGAGGATGAACACATACACCTTAGAAAAGAATGGGAGAACTCATATGTTGCTTCCAATCAAGGATAAAGAAGTAAAGCCAGAGGTAAGCAACACTGTACTTCTCATGAGTGGAAAAGAACTTCTTAATGAGGTCAAGAAGAAAGAGGAACCGCAATTCATTGTGGTCAGAAAACCGAAGATTGTTTTGACCAGCACAAGAGTGGATGATTTGCTAGAAGAAGTTCAGGATCTGCTGGAAGAATTCGCTGATATAGTGGTGGACGAATTACCTCGTTCATTGCCACCGATCAAAAGTGTGAGTCACCATATTGATATCATACCTGGAGCCAGTTTGCCAAAAAAATCCACATACAGATTGACGCCACAGGAGAATGAAGAGGTTAAAAGGCAAGTCTAGGAGTTGTTGGACAAAGGTTTGGTCAGGGAAAGCTTGAGTCTGTGTGTTGTTCCAACAGTACTCAGTCCGAAGAAAGACGGAGGTTGGAGAATGTGTACTGATTTAAGAGACATTAACAAGATAACCATCAGGTACAAATTTCCATTGCTGAGGATGGATGATTTGATGGATTGCTTGAGTGGGGCAAAGTATTTTTCAAAGATTTATTTAAAAAGCGGATATCACCAGATTCGCATGAGAGAGGGTGATGAATGAAAAACAGCCTTCAAAACTAATGAAGGGTTGTATGAATGGCTTTTTATGCCATTTGTCTTAACAAATGCACCAAGTACCTTCATGAGGTTGATGAACGAAGTCTTGAAGGAGTTCATCGGGAAATTTGTCATTGTGTATCTGGATGACATACTGATTTTCAGTAAAACAAAGGAAGAGCATATGAAGCACTTGGCTACAGTGATGCAGAAATTACAGTAAGAGAAGCTGCTGATAAATATGAAGAAATCCTCATTCATGAAGACAAATCTCATTTATTTGGGATTTGTTATTTCTGCAGACAAGTTGAGGATGGATCCAGACAAGGTGGAGGTAATCAAGAATTGGCCATCACCGAAGAACATATTTGAGGTGAGAAGTTTTCATGGGTTAGCTAGTTTCTACCAGAAGTTCATCAGGAATTTCAGTGGAATTAGTGCAGCAATGATGGATACAGTGAAGAAAAGACATAAATCTTTTTACTGGACAGAAGAAGCTGAGAAGAGTTTTAACCTGTTGAAAAGGAAAATTACAGAACAACCAATTCTTGTGTTGCCTAATTTTCAAAAGACATTTCAAGTAAAGTGTGATGCAAGTGGATTTGCGATAGGGGTAGTCTTGAGTCAAGAAGACAGGACAATAACATACTTCAGCGAGAAGCTAAATGAAGCGAAAGTGAAATAATCCACTTATGATAAGGAGTTTTATGCTATCATACGGGCATTAAAAAAATGGAGGCATTATTTGATCCCTAAAGAGTCTATTTTATATAATGACAATCATGCACTGCAGTTTGTGAATCAACAGGAAAAGTTGAATCAGAGACATGTAAAATGGGTTGAATATATGCAGAATTTCACTTTTGTGATTAAACATATTTCTGGTACTGCTAACAAAGTTGTTGACGCTTTGAGCAGGAAGTGTTTGCTGTTGCAGGATTTCAAAGTCAAAACATTGGGTTTTGATGATCTCAGGGACATGTATGCAGATGATCAAGATTTTAAGGAAGCGTATGAAGCAACTGAGAATCCAGTTCTCAGAGATAACAACAAATGGGCTGAATACATGATCTAGGAAGGATTGTTGTTTAAGGGAAATCGGCTTTGTATTCCGAATTGCTCCACGAGGGAGAATCTGCTGAAGGAGAAACACAGTGGAGGATTGGCCGGACATTTTGGTCATGACAAAACATTCGCGAAGCTGAATGAGTCATATTTTTGGCCGGGAATGCGAGCAGAGGTCAAGATATTTGTGGAACGATGTAGAATTTGCCAGCATTTGAAGGGAAGAAAGCATAATGCAGGGTTTTATCAACCATTTCCCATACCAGAAAGGTCGTGGGATGAAATTAGCATGGATTTCATATTGGGATTTCCAAGAACACAAAGAGGATTTGATTCGATCTTTGTGGTGGTGGATAGATTTTCCAAAATGGCACACTTCATTCCATGTCAGAAAACCAGTGACGCAACTCACATTGCAAACCTGTTTTTCAAAGAAGTCATTTGACTTCACAACTTACCAAGGAGCATAGTTTCGGACAGAGATACGAAGTTCATAGGGAATTTCTGGAGAACCTTATGGAAGACGCTGGGAACTAACTTGTTATTTAGTTCGGCTTATCATCCTCAGACGAATGGATAGACAGAAGTAGTGAACAAAAGTCTAGGATATTTTTTGAGAAGCTTGGTGATAGAGCACCACAGCAGTTGGAAAAATATATTGCTGCAGGCAGAATTTGCATATAATGACTCAGTCAACAGGAGCACAGGGAAAAGTCCATTTCGGATTGTTTATGGCATGCAGCCAAGAGGAATTTCCGAATTGAGGGATTCAGAACATAATGCAACTAGGAGCGCTAGTGCAGAATATTTCGCAGAAGCGATGAAGGAACTTCACAGCCGAGTGAAGGAGCGGTTGCAGAATTCAAGTCAGGAGTATAAGCGGAGAGCAGATCAACATAGAAGACAACTTCAATTCGAAGTTGGTGACTTGATTTTGGCACATCTGAGAAAGGAAAGGTTCCCAAGAGGAACGTATAATAAATTGAAGATGAAGAAGATCGGACCATGTAGGGTCTTGAAGAAAATTGGAGAAAATGCTTATGAGATTAAATTACCCGATGGGATTGGAATTTCTCCGATATTCAATGTCTCGGATTTATACCCATACCAAGCTGAGGAAGAAGGAACAAATGATGAACAGTCAGAAGTTCAGTGACGAAAGGAGATGCCAGTTTCAGATAAGCCACAGATGGAGCAGATACTGGATAAATGAGTGGGTAAGAAGACCAGAAGGAAAGAATACTTCGAATATTTGGTCAAGTGGAAAGGCCATCCAGTTGAAGATGCCAGTTGGGAGAATGAAGTAGAGATTCAGAAGCATGGACAAACCATGCAAGAGCTCATGGACAGGAGCCCATGAAGATTTTCAAGCGAGGGAGTATGATGCAGGAGCATCACCCACATCAAGCGAGCGTGGGGGCAAGCACCACACATTTTGAGCATATGTTAATTTGTTTAAAACTTTTGAAGAGTGGATGCGTCAAACTTAAATGTGATAGTTAAGGAGAGGTGTACTTATTAATTGTATAGGACCTTGACGATCCGCTCTCGTCCATAGTAGGTAGGAGGCATTTATGTAAGTAGGTAGAATTGAGTATTAGATTAGACAGTTTAGAAGGATTGGAGGGAAAACGGATATAGACACCCTCATTGTGTGTTGTAACATAGTTAGAAGCATTGGAGCATAGAACAAAAGCAGAGAGTTGTGTAAGAACACCCATGTACTGATATTTGGATTAATAGAAAGAGGTTGATTCAAATTCATGGTTTTGTGTTCATTCTCTGTGTATTGATGCTGAATGATATGCTCATGAATGTTTGCTTCCTGGAATGTATTTGTTTTTATATGTTGTGTATGTGATTTCATGGTTGAGTTTGAACTCTGGAAGAAAGAAGGAATGAGTTTCAATTGTTTCTCTGTCTGAGAAAGTTTCCTACAAGGAGTGCAGTTGAATTGTCCGCAAGGAGTGCGTCGACAAGGAGATCAGAGGGTTGTCTCTGAAAGATCAGGAGAGGTAGCGGTTGTTCTCATTCTCTCAGAGTGCAGTAGGACATAGGTGTTGTGCAAGGAGTGCACAGGCCAAGGAGAGTCTCAGGATCGTAGACCTAAGCCAAATATCGAAGGACTACTCTTGCAGGTGTGCGCAGAGTCGAAGTACTTGACATTTGAAGGTGTCGTAAGGTTTTGTAAGGAGTGCATGCAAGGATCCTCTTTGAGAATTGAAGTTGCGAGAAGCTCAGGAGGAGTAGAGTCTTTGAACCATTGAAGGAAGCCTAGGAGAGGGATGTATTTGAGTGATTAGAAGGTATTTGAAATTCGTTGCACAAGCGGATAAGTCCAGGGAAGAATCCTTGGTTTCATTCGGAGGAATCATCAAAGGGGAGGAATCGACGGTCAGAAATTCACGGAGAGGATTAGTGAAATCCTGCCAGCCATCAGATCTGCCAGAGAAGAGAGGAAGTTATGACTGCATCCGGAGTTCAAGCTCAGGAGATTTTGGATCATAGGATCTTCACAAAAAATACCCATCAGTCGTTGGATTGACCAGGAGTTGCACGAGGTTTAAGCTTCGTGAACGGGAGGAGAAAAGTTTCGACGAGAGGCGTAGCCATCGGAATTTCGGCATTCACGAAATCGGGAGTCATGAGGACGAGTGATCGGGAATTTCTATAGAGAAAATCCTGGGATCAATCTGATCCGTCTATCTTGAGGAGACAGGTGGCAATCATCGAGAGCCGTCGGCATTTCAGCGATCGGGGTTTTAAGTTGACAAAGGAATTGTGTCATCGGGGCATCAAAAGTCTCAAAATCTCGAGGTTGAATCAGGACCGTCCATCTTGAGAGGACACATGGTGAAGATCTAAGATCTTGGGAAAAAGTCCCGAAAGGGAAGACTCCATCAGAGTTTCAGGATTAAGCAAATCGGGAGTCCTGTGAGAAATGGATCGGGAAAATCCATGTTGAAAACCCCATAGACGATCGGAGCCATCCATTCGCTTGGGATGCATGTCAAAAATCCGAGGGAAGTCGAGAATCGGTGTTTCGCAAATCTTGAAGACAAGGCAACCGGAGAATTTGAAATCACGAATTGTGAAATAGCGAGGAGCAGCGAGGACCATCCATCCTTGAGGATGCATGGCTGAGCTCGAAGCCTTCAGGAAATTCCCCGAAGGGAAAAGTCAATTGTCGGGAAGTCGGGAAATCAGGAATCCGGTGGACAAGAGACCCAATACATATTGATACTCGAAACCCCAAACCCTGATAAAAGGTATGACTGTGGTCATATAAATCCAGGTCACATGACTAGGGCATAGCCAGGAGGGGCTAAAGCACAAAGGGAGCATATCGAGAAAGCGAAGTTTGGGAAATCGGGAACCAAAGGGTCATAACATCGGGATTTTGAAAACCCCGAAACCCAATTGTGATTTTTGGTGGTGAACGGAGAAGGGAGCAGACCTAAAGGCTGTAAGGTGCCGAAAAAGACCTGTGGGTCAAAATTTAAATAAAGATTCCAGGGGATAATCGAAGGAGCTTCTCTGACTCGAGGGTGAATTTTGAACGATCCTTAATACCGGGAGGTCAGGCACGGGACCTGCTAAGGTGGGTGCCTGGGTGGACACCATCAATATATGAAGATATCCATGATGCACCTCTTACTGATAAGGCACAAAACCCATCCCTGAGGTCTAGAGCAGTCAGTGAGGGATTGCATTCTTAAGGCACTTAGTAAGTGAAAGTCAATGGTTCGAAACCCCTGGGGACACCTCAAATCCATCCATGTTAAGGGTTGGTGTGGTCCAGTCTGGGTGCGATCCCCAAGTGATTTTTAGGGCTTAGATGCCCCTAGGTCGTGACATCTCAACTACAGGTCAATCTCACAGGTCAGGGATAGTATAGCCAACAAAAAAAAAATAAGGCACAAAACCCTCTATACAAAGACTCAAAGACAAGTCTTCTCTCTATTATATTTTTATTGGTCAATGTGAAGGTTATGAATGGTATTTCAAACACATATTTGACACATTTATAATAAAAATACTAAGGCGTGAAATATAATTATTTATATAATAATGAGTTTATGTTTATTTTTTTATTGTAATACATAGGATTTAATATCCACTATTAAGTATATTAATTTTTTTATATATTGTTAGGGGGTATTCTCCTACCACTATTAGATACTTTACCTCACACATACCAACAATTGTGTTCCCTTATGAAAGATATATTAATGGAGTATCATGTAATCGATGCATGCCCTAATGATCATCTTATAAATTATGAACAAAATGACACAAACTTTTAGTGCCCTAAATGTGAAATTAGTATATATCAAACCAACTAGGTAACAAATAAGGTGCCCCACAAGGTTCTTCATCATATCATGATTCCATGTTTCGAATGATTTCTCAAATGAATAAACATAGCATAATTTATGGACTACCATGCATGGAACATAAGTGAATATAATATTATGAAAATTCCTAGAGGTGATTCTATATATATAAACTTTTAGGAAATATGGCCTATTTTTAAAGAATAACCTTGTAATGTTAGACTTTCAATAGAATCTTATGGTGTTAATCCATTTGGAGAGATTAGATACATTTCCTTTGGTGATTTTGTTGTTATAAACAATAACCTTCCTCCTTTGATGTCAATAAAGAGGGAGAACATAATGTTGGAATTAATTGATCTAGGTATTTATTTTTAGGAATGTTCGTGACATGCCCATTTTTTAATTGTTACATATTTTGTATGTACAAGGAATTAATTATTTGTATTTTCAAATACTTAGGTAAATACCAAGTTAGATAAATGGATGTATTTTTTCAGCCTCTTATTGATTAACTTTTAAAGTTATGGGTTGACATCACTATGTACAATATATCCATACCATTAGGCCAAAAACAATTTCAATTATATGGAATACTTGCACCGAGGATTCATGAAGCATTGGGGCTAACACATTTTTCTGGTATGTAAATTACAATGTAACTCTATATATCCTCTATTACTTAACATATTTTTTAGAATATTTTGGTATTTTAGTAAAATTAGTCTATATCTTGCAAGTCTTCAAACAAAGGGAAAACATGCATGTCCAATATGTGGTCCCAAAATAATATCTAGATGTTCAATAAATTTAGGAAATGAGGTGTACAATTAGTACATGAATTTCCTCCCTAAGAACCATAGGTATTGATATATAGAAAATAAAATAAAATGAAATAAATCACTTCAATAAGTAGGAAGAGGTTGGGAAAAAAAATAATGATGCCTCAAATATGGAAAAAGGAATTTGAGAACAATTGTGGCAATCAAATGGTTTTAGTTACATCCATATTTGTTACTTGTTCTAGTCTTTTTATATTCTTTTTTTCTATTTACTCTATTAAAAAAAAATCATTTATGTTTCCCAAAGGTAATTAGAGTGGGCTCAGCGAGGTATGCAATTATACTCCATCCAATTTAGTTAGTTTTCCTACTATGATCACCTATAGGTAGAACATTTGTTTGACACAATGCATATTGGAAATAATGTCATAGAATGCGTATGGAAAATTTTAGATGTCGGGAATAACAAAGAAAAAAAATGTTAAAGTTATGAGTGACATTGAGGAATCCAAGATATTGCAATGTTTGACTCATTCTTATAGTGATGGGCAACTGCCCAATATTTCATGGTTATTAATAAAGAAAGAAATGGTTTTGTTTTGAACATAAATAACATATTAATGAAGAAGAAGTGATTTTGTTGGGGAAAAAGCTCACGATTAGCATACATTTATTAATTTTTGAAATTTTGTAATATATATATATATATATTATTTTTCAGCAACAAATGTTTGCTTCTCCTCAAAATTAAACAATAATGCCTCCTTCCTTATTACAATATGTTCTACCACTAGCTCTCCCAAACAACTTTGACAATAACGTAAAGCAATTTATATATGATCTCAACAATTGCATGAGCTAAGTAGAAAGTTATAATTGAAATGTTACTTGTCGGACTTGTTGACATTCAATTACTTGCATTGTATAATTTTTTGTTTACATATGTGATTTATTTGCACCTTTAGGTTGTTGTCATCTAAATAAATCCATAGAGAAGATGTCAAATGTTAGAAGAGAGAAATTCCCCATTTAATGTGTGAAATGCAAAAGTATATACCTCCAATATTTTTCAATGCATAAGAACATTGCCTCATACACTTAGTCAAATATATTGAAATGTGTGGACACATACACACAAGGTTAATGTGGTTGGTGGAGAGGCACTTGAAGGAATTGAAGGATTTTGTTAGGAAAGGGTCACATCTAGAGGAATCAATGGTTGAAGTATATATGTTATATCAATCCAAGGTGTATTTTAATGAGTGTTTACCCCAAATAGTGGGTGATATTAATGTGTCTCCCCTTTGGGATGCCAATTCTACCAACAAATTTGAAGGGGAAATGTTGTTGGGGAAATGTAGATGGAGAAAAGTGACAAGTATTATCTTTTATTGTAATTAATATATTTGTACATATATTTTTAATATTGATTGGTACCTAAATATATTTTTCTTTCTTAAATTAAGTAATGAAGAGTGGGATGTAATGCGTTTATACATTGAAAATAATATTGACTGGATGAAGGTATGAATATAATGATGTAACAGAGTTTATCGTAGTTTAATTGTAGTGTAGCTAGGGGGATAATATGAGGTACCTAGGGAGGTACCCAAAGGGAATAATAGTAGATATGTAATTTAATGTATGGAGGCCACTTTTAATAAATAAGGCCTAGTGTGAACACAATAAATGTAAGAGGGTAGGGTAGAAACATAATTATTATGATGAATACCAACAAAATCAACCAAATATAAAGAATAATAACACCAAAAATTATACCTTTATTGATAGAAAGCCAAGTTCACTTTCCTCTTCAAGGGGGAAACCTCCTGTAGATCAGAGCTCATTTACAAAATAATTCTCAAGAAATAACTTTCCCATGCCTTCTACTCTTATATATTATTTATATATTCTAACAAACATTCTAGAGAAAGATATTTCTAGAAGTGGAAGCTTCTATTAAGTATTCTTACATTAGATGTGTTCACATTATTACATAGGCCTTATTTACTAATGTCATCCTTTATTACATACCAAAAATATTCTACCTACTTGGGGGGTTAGGGAGGTTAGGTCCCTAGCATTCCCTCCCCATTGAAAAACAACCTTGTCCTCAAGGCATTATATGGGGAAATGTTTGTAGAATGGTAGTGGGATCCCATGTGAGATCTTCTTATGGTTTCTCCTTCCACTAAACTAAAAGTTCCTTGATGGTCCATTGAAGGCGACACTTCTCTCTATGGTCTAGGACTGCTTGAGGCTGTAACCAAATGGATCCTTCTTCATCCAATTCAGGGATACTAGTTTGATTATGGTAATGGATTACAATCACTTTCTTTAAGAAAGAAGCATGAAAAATAGAATGGATATTAGAGTTATTGGGGAGATCTAACTTGTAGACCACATACCCCATGCACTTGAGAATTGTATAAGGGACATAAAACTTGGGAGTGAGTTTTAGATAGTGTTCGAATTTGAGTGATTTTTTCTTATAATCTTCCAAAAGAAGAAAAACTTGTTCCACTTCTATAAATTGACATTATGAATGACCCTAATCTACTTCTTGCTTCATTTGATTCTGAGCCATGATACAAATTTATTTGAGGGTGTGAATAATGGTAGCTCTGATTGTAAGTGTGTTATCGACATCCTAAACCTTGGATACACTTGGTAAGTAGGAGAGGATAAAAGGTGTTTTTTGATCATAGACCACTTCAAAGGGATTCATGCGAGTGGAATCATGGTAATATGCGTTATACCACCATTAAGCTAGTGGTAACCACTAAGCCCATTTATTTTATCTACTAGACTTGAAACACCACAAATGTATTTCCAAGCACATATTGACAACTTTAGTTTGACCATCAATCCGGGGATGATAGGTCATATTGATATGAAATTGAGTTCCCTAGAGATTTAACAATTCTTGCAAAAATTTGGTGGTGAAAGTTGGATCACGTTCGGAGACAATAAAATGAGGCATGTCATGGAGTTTAAATATATTATCCATGAAAATTTGAGCCACTGTGGATGTGGTGAATAAGTGTTGGAGGGGATAGAAGTGAGAATATTTGGAAAGGCATTCAACAAAAACCATGATGATGGATTTATTATCCATTTTGGGTAGTTTGACAATGACGTCCATATAAATATCCATCTATATAGAAGATGGAATAGGGAGAGTTTGGAGAGTGCCTGGAGTTTTTACGGTTTCTTCCTTATTGTGTTGACAAGTATCACATTCATCCACAAAGGTGCAGATGTCATATTTCATGCCTTCCCATAAAAAAGAACGTTTGAATCATTCGTATGTTTTTTGAAATCTTGAATGCCCAATTGTTGGTGAAGCATGAAGTTTAGAGAAAAAAATGGATTTAAGTGGAGATTGTTTGCTTAAATATAAGTGACCTTTCTAGCGAAGCTTCTCATTGTGACAAGAGTATCGTAAAGAGGAATGAGGATATTTTTACAGTTGTTGGATCAAGCAAGAATGTTTGGGATCTTGGAACCATTCCTGGTGAATGACTTGCAACCAATCTACTACAACGAAAGAGAGGGAAAAGAGGGATCCTTCTTCTTCATATTTCCTTGAAAGAGTATCAACAACCACATTTTATTTTCCCTTATTGTAAATGATCTCATAATCATAACCAAACATCTTGGTTACCCATTTTTGTTGCTCGTGGGATGAAATTATTTGTCCCAAAAAATATTAGAGGCTATGATGATCAATTTTAATTTGGAAGCATTGCCCCAACAAATAAGGACGCCAGAGATCCTCTGCATGTAGAATAGCCAACATTTCATTTTCATAGGTGGATTTTTCCAAATGTCGCTTAGAGATTTGTTTACTAGTGAAAAACATAGGTTTTCCATCTTGCATGAGGACTTCTTGAATTCCTTTAATTGAAGCATCACATTCGAGGACAAAATTCTTATTAAATTCGGGAAGTTCTAGAATAAGAGACATGCACATAGCTTATTTCAAGGATTGGAAAGACCGATCCATTGTGGGAGTCCAACCGAAAGCATTGTTTTTAAGGAGAGAAATGAGGGGAGCTACAATTTTTGCATAATTCTGAACAAACTTGCAATAATAGCATGCTTAAACCCATGAAACCTTACAATCTTTTAAGAGTTTTAGGATGGGGAAAATCCTTCATAGCTACAATTTTTTGAGGATCCACATGGACACCATCCTTTCCAACAATATGGCCCAGGTATTCTACTTCAAGAGCTCTGTAACATCCCGCTCTGGTGCACTGAGCAGACTTATTCTTTGAGGACACTTTCTCGCAAGTGATCCGTATTACTATGCTATTAAAACTTTTGATTTTGATTATGAGGCATTATGGGTTGATGACGTGTTGTTTTACTGCATTGACATAGACATGTGTTATTGACTCAGTTTACTGAGTGTGCAGGATTTTAGACCTCTAGGATGCAGAGGCATCGATGGAACCCCTTGGACTCTGGATCGAGTCAGGGAGTGTACCATTGGGGTTTGATTGTTTTACTGTGATATTAGTGCATATGATTAGATGATATGATATGGATATGTTCTGACATGATTTGTTGATGATGCAGGCTGATGATAGCTTGCCGACCAGACTCACATGTGGAGTAAAGGGGTCATGCATGACTACCAGAGTTGTTGAGGGAGAGGTGTGGACAACATCCCTGCCACAACCTGCTAGCACTCCCACCATTGCTTGAACTATAGGTTAACATTTACCTAGTTCGAGAGGACCCACGATGTCGTGAGGGTAGACTGCGACAATCCCTCATGATGATTCTAAGGGGTGCACAATAAGGCGGAGGCCTTACTCCTTGGAGGCCCTCAGTCTCCCATAAGTTCACCTGGCGGAGTATTGACTCCAGGGGTTATTGATGTCTACCAAGTCATTCAATAAGAAAGTGGCACCCTTGGAGCACATAGTGCGTCCTGAAGGGCACATCGCGCAAGGGGAACAAATTAAGGCGAGTGGCACCCTTGGAGCACCTAGTGCATCCTGAAGGGCACATCATGTTGTTGATGATAGAGGAATGAACCTAGATGGCCTTAGGATGAATAAAGTGTTAAGAAAATTTTAAAACAATTTCCCTAATTAAATGTCGCCCTGTACGAAAATTTAAGGTTTAAGTCTAAACTGTGCTAGTGATAAAATTTTATCTCTCTAAAAAAAAATAACAATAATAAAAATAAAAATAAAAACCACATAAATAATAATTATGACCTTCGTTAAATCTTGTAACATGAAGGGAATAAGAAATTTAATTTATTCATTAAAAAAAAAAAACTGCTGGAATAAAATTTAAAAGAAAAAGGGGAATTAATGGTTTTATTATTTTGATAATTTTAAAATACTAATTAAATGAGAAAAGGGAAAAAGGGTTAATTTCCACACCTGCGTTTTTGAGTTCTAATTAAAAACAGGAAATAGGGAAAATCTAAAAAATTAGGAAACTAGGAAAAGAGGTAAACATAAAAAGGGAAAAAGGGGAACATAAGGGAAAAAGCCGAAAGTAAAACTTAGAAAAAGTATCTACCATTTAAGAGCTTTCTAACTTAGATTGAACTAGCAATTTAATAATAGGGAAAACCATTAAAACCTGTAAGAGAATTTGGGGACGCCTAGGAGTGATTCTAGGAGTAACTCTAGGTGGGTGAGGGAAATAAAGATAATTAATTAATTAAAGAAATTAAATTATGGAGGAATGTAGGGGATGGGGGACACTTGTACGGAGAGGAATTTTTATGAATTTATTTTTAAAACTTTAATGAAATGAGATTTTAGGAAAGAAAGGAAGTTTGAAACTCTATATAATGAAGGAAGGAGAAGGATGAAGGATATTCTTCTATTTGTGTAATGTTACATTGCAGAAATATCTACTTGACTGACTTAACTTGTGGGAGTTGGGATACAAAGCTCGGTGAGGAGTGGTAGCTCAGCCTTGTGAGGTGAGCTGGGAGCTAGTTGAAATCTCTAGATAGTGAGTGTGTGGCCCCTTTGCGGCTCGGGGGGCTAAGGGGGAAGAAGAGTACCCCTAGCATTGGCTAGGAGGTACCGGTGAAGTCTCGATGGTCGGCGAGAGGGATTTGCATGGAGCACGTGGGACGTCAAGAGCTCCAAAATCACATTTAGACTATTTTAGGAAGAGTTTGTGCTGAGAAAATAAGTGTAAGACTTGATGCAAATGGGCCAGATAGGATTTCCAAGTTTTACTATAGATGAGAATATAATCAAAGAAAACTAAGAAACAATGATGGAGGAAGGGGTGGAAGACATGATTCATGAGACTTTGAAAGCTGGAGGGTGTGTTACAAAGGACAAAGGGCATGACCAATAACTCATAATGGCCCTCATGAGTTCGAAAGGTAGTTTTGGGGATATCAACCTATTTTGTACTTATTTGGTGGTAGCTAGATCATATATAAAGTTTGGTAAAGAAATGAGCACCACTCAACTCATCCAAAAGGTCATCAATGATAGTAATTGGGAATTTATATTTGATGGTAATTTTTTTGAGGGATCTAAAATCAGGGAACAATCACCATGTGCCTTCTTTCTTGAGTAGCATGACAACATGAGAAGAATAAGGGATAGTACTAGGATGGATAACACCTACCGTTAGCAATTTCTAATTTTTTTTTATCAATTTCATTCTTTTGGACAAAGGAGTGACAATAAAGATGGACATTAGGAGGAAGAATACCATGGACAAGGGGAATGAAATGATCATGGGTGACATAGGAAGGGGGAAGTCCTTATGGGTTTTCAAAAATAGATTGGTTTTTAGAGAGGAGAGATTGTATGTTGGGATGAACAGTAGGGAAGGGGGTCTCAATTGCTTGAACGGCATGGAGTTGTGTAATAATTCCAAAGTGACCTTTTTTAATTAGTTTCTCCATTTGGTGAGAACTGATGATCTCAGGGGAGAATGTCATGATGCCTTGGAATTGATATTATTTTCCATCCTATTCTAAGCACATGGTTAAATAATTGAAATCCATGGTGATGGGGCCAAGAGTGTGCAACCATTTAGCACCAAGGACAATGTAGAAAACATCGATGTCAATAGAAAACATATGATATTTCAGGTGGTAATGACCAATTTGTAGGCGCACATTTTCACAATGCCCCCCCACATTTCATGGAACCATCATTGGAAATCATGATTTGAAAATTCTTGATGACCCAAATGTTGGGTCGCTAATTTGTTACCATTATTAGCACTTACATAAATCCATTACATTCCTTTTACTTCCTCTTACTACTCATTTATCTCTCCATTTACCATAATTTATCGTAAAACATCGTGTCATACGTATTCATGCTTTAGTGTTTAAGTACTGCTCGTTTTTCTTCATTTTTAATAAATTAAAGAATATAATACTTGATTTTTATTGATGATGGTTTATGAACAAATTTATTGTAGCAGTGGTAACAACACTCATGATTGCAACCTCCAAGGTTGGCATACCAACACACCTCCACATGGAAATCCAAAACAGGGTTTGGTTCCTAAGATTGAAAAAATGGATTTGGGTGGATCAAACCTTACCCATATCACATGTGTGGGCCTCCAGCATGAGATAAGGGAACATAACAAAATTAACAAAAATTTTGAAACAACCAACTTCTGCCTCAATTTTTTAGCATACTAAGATGAATCAGAAAACACTGAGACATGGGTTTTGTTTGTAGAATAGAAAATTGAGAACCATGTGGACCGTTTTCCAAAATTATCTATGGTTTGAGAGATAAGGGTGGTTCTTTATCATGAATTTTCCCAAATTGATGTAAAAGCTAGATTTTGTGAAGCTGTCAACTTCTATCTTGACTTTCGAGCCGATGAAGATGAATTAGAACAACATGAGAAATGGGTTTTGTCTCTAGCATAGAAAATTGAGTAACTAAAAATCCATTTTTTTAAATGTGCTATGGTTTGAGAGATATGGATGGTTTTTTATCATGAATTTTCCCAAATTGATGTAGAACCCAAATTTTGTGATTTTTCTCCAAAGATGTAAAATTCATTTTTTGAGTTTGGGGATTTGAGTCTATCCTTCCCTGAATGAATTTTATGCATAAAAAAGACTAGGGGAGGGAGGAATCAATCATTAGTTAGTAGTTAGTAGTCATTAATTTGATCAAATAAGAACCTCTTTTGTATTTCCTGAGTTTTGATTAATAAAAGTTTAGCATTTCATGGATTGGATCTATGACACGTTGACTTGCTTTGCAACACCTATTTAAGGAGGAAGCCCCCCCTTCTCTAAACAAGGATCAATCCAACTATATTTGTAAGTAGATTCATTTTATTAGTTTGTTGTTACTATGTTAATAGGTAGATTTATCTTGAGATTGATTATTGTTTGTGTGTCATTCCCTAATTACAGTTTTAGACCTTTGTTACTATTGTTATTTATAATTAATCGTGAGTGTTCTTGTGTGGATGGAGATTGTTGTTACTCAGCGATAGTTTGAATCATATTTAGTTTACTAATTATTGGTGTTACATGATTGCTGTATTGATTTGCTTGATATCCATTTTGAGTTAATGAAACTCAACCATGTTTGAGGTGTTGATGTTATATAGTTATTGCAGTGGAGGTTACTTGCAATGAATCACAGGTTGGTTTTAGCATTTATTCTATTTTAGTAGGGCGTTTTTCCTTTCATGATTGAATGAATTGTTTTGTTTGTGACGAGTGAATGTATTTTGTTTCCAACAACATTGTGGTTTGTTTTGATTCATTCCCAACAAGAGTGTGGTTTGTTTATTTTCCAAGCAAGTAATTTATTTTCAAAGCAAGTGTGCAGGGTGAAGTTTTCAGAGTGCATTTCATTTATGCAAGTGTATATTTATTTTATTTATGCAAGAGTGATATTTTATCATTTATTCAAGTGTGATTTTGTTTATGCAGAGTGTTTCTCTAATTCAAAGCAGTCCGAGTGTGCTCAATTCCAAGTAGTGTGAAGAGTGTTTCCTTTCAAGCATGAGTGATTTCGATTTCAGAAAGATTGTTTTACTTTAAAGTGTGGTTGATTTGAATAAGTGTGATCTAGTCTACAATGAGTGTTTCTTGCTTATGATTGCATACCAATGTCAAACAAAAATTGTGCTTGTTATACGTTGCACGATAACTTTGAAATAAAAGGGATGTACCCTGTGTTGATAATTAAATTTATTGGGTGATTGAGGTTCTCTAATTAGGAAATTAAATACACCAACAATTTGGCATCATTGTCAGGGAAGTTATTAAGGGTGCAAGAGTACAACTGGCATTGTTTTTTTTCATTGTTAATATATAGAATGATAGAAGTACCCAGGGCATGTAGGTTGCATGAATAAAGCATGAGAAGAACACAGTTTCCCCTAAGACATTAATCATGCAAGTAGAAGGGGATAGGGAGGAAGAGAGTTTGGAAGACTTCATTGAATGCTTCCAATATAACTTACAGAGTGCTAGAATTATGAAATTAGCCAATGATGAAGTGACAAGAGATGAAATTGGTAATTTGTTTGTAAATTTTAAAAATTATATTATTTATTCTTTATCTTCACAATTGGATGTTTTGTCGGTAAATAAGAAACAAGATGAACCAGAGAAAGAAATATCAATATTTTGTTCCAAATGTAGAAAAAACTATCCCCTCAAGGAGTGCTCACTCAACATCGTTGAATTTTGTTGCATCTGCGAGTAGGACCATCCTACAAAACTATGTCCCTCACTACCAGGATTGAAAGCGATGTTCCAAGAATCCAACGAGGAGGTTGAGAAAAACTATTCAATTTCTTCTAACAAGCCATGGAAATATTTCCCTTCAGGTATAAATCAAGACCCCTCCTTTCTTTTCAACACTTGGAATAACATGTATAATCTTCAGCAAGTCCCATAGAAAATGCAACATCCTACAAATGTATGGAAGTTTCCTAATCCTTCCCAAATTCAGTATCCCACACCATGGTCACAATGGTCATCTTATCCAAATCAGACCTTTCCATGGCCTCAAGGATGGGGAGGATCTCCTTTTCCTATGGGACACTTCCCAATGCAAACTAAATTACCTATACAGAAACAACTGCAACTCCCCTTGAATGTGCTACCAAGTAATCATCCTCTGTGACCCCAACTACTTGTACAACCTAACCTGAAACTAAATAATGAGGAAATTTCACCTCGAGAAATAGCCCAAACCCAAGAACAATCTAAGGAGTAGCACACCGATACAATTCATGCTACAAGTCTTGGTAATGAAACTCAAGCACAAGCTTCTACTATGTTATCTCAAGAAGTTGTTACTCTTCCATTTCCAAAAGTTTCTACTCTTGCTCCTGTCGAAACTTCTCTGAGCCCACCATATTTAGAAAGGAACTTGTTAAGTAAGGGAGAACATGCCACCAAAAGGACCTTGTTTAATCATTGTCTGAAATTTAGAATTATCACCAAGGAGGAGTCTACATCTCAAGAACCTATAGAATACCAAAATATCCATGAACAGAGCCCACAAGGGGAGGACCTAGAAGTTTCTTCTAGTTATCCTTATCAACATGAAGCAGAGCTCATAGAACCATGGCCATCGTATAAAGGGGAGAAGACATTAGAGCCATAAATCAAATAATTCCTTGCATCTTTGTCACTAGACCCAGACCCCTTGTACATTCATAAGTTTGATGAGACCACCTTTGGAGAAATTCATGGCATGCTAACCAAAGAAGAGAACTAGTAAGGAAAAGACTACATTGAATCGTGGTTATAAGAAATCCTCAAGCCTCACCACTACATTCTTCGATAATTCTTGGCACCATCTCCATCAGAGCAGTTGGTCCCTCATGTTTTGGTATCTCTCAAAGTATATTCTTCAAGCTTGAATATGAGTATGCTTATAACTCTATTATGCGCATGGATCCATTGGAAATATTCCTACACTTGAAGAAAATATTTTCTTTCTTCAAGCAGGGTAGGATAAATAAACAAATAAAATAGTAAAGATAAAAATAAGTCCAGTTATGAAATCCAGTTTACTAGCGTAACTAGACACAAAATTGGCTTGAAAACCAGGTTATTGGCTAGAAAAGTTCACAATAAGGTTCTATAAGTTTATGTTGGTTCAAATTTTGTACTGTAATTCTTCAAAATCATTTATGTTTTATACTCATATCAGATGATGTGGGAATCCTTAAGGCCCAAATTCTGACAAATCCCATCACATCAACTCTAAAACAACATCTGGGATCGAGGTTAGATTTTCATAGTGCCCTGGGATCTGCATGCATCAATGGAATATTTCCTTGTTAATCATGAGGATTCATCAATGCCTTCTGATTGATGAATCTTGCAGGTGAATCGACTTCAACACATCCATTCGTACTTGTCAATATGCACTAAGGTACTTTAGTTCTCACTGTCATCAAAGTTGATTTGATTCATGTTGGTTAACGACATTCTTTAATGGCTGGTAATCCAACAACCTCTCTTCATGCTCGACATCAACACATTTATTTGCATGATGAGACTTGTACCTCAGGTTTTTTATTGGTTGAAGACTATATGGTTTCATCGTTTTAACATCAACTTGCAGCCCTATATTTTTAGCATCCTTTTTTTTAGCAGTTTAGCGACTCTTTTTTTCATTCATTTTCTAGCGTTCAACAGTCTCTAGATCCGCCACTACAGTGAGCATCAACCTTAATCACTCTCAATATTTTCTCTTGGTCCCAATGTACACCATTTTTATATTTATTTTTATGAACATCACTCTTAGCATCATTTCGGCCTACATTAGCTTCAATAGACATTAGTCCATCCATGCCAATCAAAGATTTCACAAAGGAAAAACTTGAGATAAAATAGTGTGAGTTTTTTTATTTATTACAAGTTTAGGAGAATGTCATGAAAAACCACTAAGAATTATTGACTTTTATTTTCAAACCATTATTTCCACAACCATATATTTCCATACCATATATTCAAAGTATATCCAACTGAGAAATAAAAAGAATACTCTATTTTTTAATAGTCTTGTTGCTTACACAAGAGCTAGTAGTAAGAAGCAATAGCATTGTTGTTTCTCCACAAGAATCAACAACATAAGAAGAGAACACATTTTTTCATAGAAGATGCATGATCACATGTTTTGTATTTAGTTGGGGGGGGGAATAGAGGTTTCTTTGCACTCTATGGGATCTCACAATGGACAAATGGGATCTGGCTGCCAAGGACAAGAAACACAGGTTCATGGTAATTTCTGAATGTTCACTCATTAACATTTTTATAAATCCATAAATTGAATTGTTGATATACTTCAAACCATGAATTAGGTTTTTATGAAATTTGTAGGATAGAAGTAGTACAATCAGATCAACAAACCCAATAAATTTCTCACCAACCCAATTCATAATTTTTTATATATTAAGCATTATCACCTACATCCAATTTGTCTATATCTCTAGATCCATGCATCATATGGATTTTTTTTTTTGGTGTGGAGAAGCATTGGAATAGAAAATTCTTCATGCAAAATTTTATCAAAACCCAGATTGTATTTTGTGAGAAAATGGTTTAAAACGTTTGTTCCTACCCCTGCAACATTTGTTGTTACTCACATGTAGCATCTTATTTGTCATATCTTGGGATATGTGCATTAGGTTGTTATGATTTTTGGTAGAAAGATGCATTATCTGGTGATCCATAAAACCACCAAAAATATTCTTCCTTCGAGTTATGGTTTTCTTAAGAATTCAAATTTTCAAATTGTTGTTACTCCACTGTAGCAGCTACAACACTTGTTGTTACTCCACTATAGCAGCTACAACACTTGTTGTTACTTGGATGTAGCAACTAATTTGTTTTTATCTTGAGATTGGTGAACTGGGTCATCGTGATTTTTTGTAGGTAGAGGCTTTAGATGGTGATAAATACACTCACCAAAAATCTCCTCATTCTGGATTACTATTTACATCAAATTACACATCCTCAAATATGTTGTTACTTGCTTGTTGTGATTCACTTATTGATTTACTTGTTGTTACTAGCTTGTTGTAACTCGCTTGCTGTGATTAATTTGTTATTACTCATCACTGCCATTCATTTTTTGTTACTCAATTGTTGTTACTCATCACCTCCACTCATTTGTTGTTACTCACTTGTTGTTACTAATTTCTTTTTTACTAGTCACCGCCACTCATTTGTTGTTACTCATCATTGCCACTCATTTGTTGTTACTTGCATGTTGTAACTCATTGTTTGTTGTAACTCATCACATGTTGTAACTCATTTATTGTTGTAACTCATTTCTTGTTGTTACCCATCACTTTTTGTAACTCATCTCATTATGTAACTCATCACTTGTTGTTACTCATTGCTTGTTGTAACTCATTGCTTGAGGTAACTCATTGCTTGTTGCAACTCATCATTTGTTGTAACTCCTCACTTGTTGTGATTCATTTTTTATTACTCACCATTGCCACTTGCTTGTGGTTATTCATTATCTCTACTCACTCACCATATGCACCAAGTCCTCCTTGGACCTATTACAGATTGTTGCAACTCCACCAGAATTGCTATAAATCATTTGAGGGCTACTTTTGAAGGCATTGTTTGAACAGGTTTCAGGGTCTTGTTGGGAAATAAGTGTTATATTCTATCAACATCATCAATTGGGAAATAAGAGTGGTTTTGGTTGTTGTGCATTGAAAAAGGGAAGAAACATTCAACTTGGTATTGGGTTGCATGAGGAAACGTGAAATCCTTAGTTTGGGGGGTGGATGACTGTGCATTTCTTACTTGGAACAACATTGTTTTCTCGGCCTTCCATTTGACAGAAACGTTTTCAGTTTGGGGGAGAGGAAAAATCATTACCTAGAGAGGAATAGGCTGCCCCATAAGAACCTACAACATAAGAAGCTACTATAAAAGGCATCCCTACAAAACAAATATGTCTTCATCCTTGATTTTGGGTATGTACAACAAAAGTTTTCATTTTTCAGTGGACAATAGAAGTTTTCAACATTAATGACACAAGAAAGCCCTATTATTGTTATACAAGAACTAACAATAGGAAGTCTTGTTGATGTTATAGAAGAACCAGCAGCAGGTCACAAAATATCACCATTTCATGAGTTATGATTTACTGTTGTTACTCTTGTTACAACATTGTTGTTGTTACTCAGTATTGTTGTTACTCCCAAAGTGTTGTTACTCCTAAAGTGCTACTACTCCTATTATAATATTGTTGTTGTTACTATGCTTGGTTGATACAAAGGTATTAGGTTGAATGAGGACATGCAACATATTTAGTTTGGGGGATATGTCAGGGCGTTTATGTGTCACCATTATTATCACTTATAGACATCCATTTTACTTTCTCTTACCGCTCATTTATCACTCCATTTACCATCATTTCTCGTAAAACAACATGCCATATTTATTTATTATTTAGTGGTTAAGTAATTTTCATTTTCCTCCATTTTTAATAAATTAAAGAAGAACATACTTGATTTTTACTAATGATGGTTTATGAAGCAATTTCCTATAGCAACAGTAACAACACTCATGATGGCAACCTCCAAGGATGACATACCAATGCACCTCCACATGGAAATACAAAACAATGTTTTGTTCCTAATATTGAAGACATGGATTAAGGTGGATTAAACCTTACCTAGATCACACGTGTGGGCCTCCAACATGAGATAAGGGTATAGACCAAAATTAGCAGTAGTTTTGAAACAACCAACTTCCACCTCAATTTTTGAGCATACAAAGATGAATCTGAAAAATATGAGACATGGGTTTTCTCTAGAACATAGCAAATTGAGAACCTTAGAAGCCATTTTCCAAAATAAGTTATGGTTTGAGCGATAAGAGTGGTTATTTATCATGAATGTTTCCAAATTGATGTAAAACCCATATTTTGTGTAACAATCAAGTTTTGTATCTATTTTCGAGCAGACAAAGATGAATCGAAAAAATATGAGAAATGGATTTTGTTTGTAGCATAGAAAATCAAGTATCACACTGGTTGTTTTCCAAAACAAGATACGGTTTGAAAGATATGGGTGGTTCTTTATCATGAATTTGCCCAAATTGAGGTAAAACCCAAATTTTGTGATTTTTCTCCAAAGATGTAAAATTTGTTTTATGAGTTTGGGGATTCGGTTCTATCCTTCCCCAAATGATTTTTATGTATAAATAATATTGAGAGGAGGAATCAATCATTAGTAGTATCTATTAGTCAATTATTTGATTAGATGAGAACCTCTTTTGTACTTCTTGAGTTTTGATAAATAAAAGTTCAATAGTTTGTGGATTGGATCTATGACACATTGACTTTCTTTGCAACACCTTGTTTAAGGAGGAAGGGGCCACTTCTCTAAAAAAGGATCGCTACTACTATATTTGTAAGTATATTCATTTCATCACTTTTTTGTTACTGTGTTAGTAGGTAGATTTATCTTGAGATTGGTTATTGTTTGTGTGTTATTCCATAATTACAGTTTTAGACCATTGTTGCTAGTGTTATTTATAATTAATTGTGAGTTTTCTTGTGTGGATGCATATTTTTGTTACTTAGCTATAGTTTGAATCAGATTTAGTTTACTAATTGTTTTTGTTACAATATTTTTTTATAGATTTGATTGATCTCCATTTTGAGTTAATGAAACTCATCTAGGTTTGAAGTGTTGATGTTATATATCTATTGCAGCAGAGGTTACTTGCTATAAATCACTAGTTGGTTTCAACATTTATTCTATTTCAGTAGGGCATGTTTACTTTCATGATTGAATGAATTTTTTTCTTTGTGAGGAGTGAATGTATTTTGATTCCAACAAGATTGCAGTTTGTTTTGATTCATTTCAAGCAAGAGTGTGGTTTGTTTCTTTTCCAAGCAAGTGATTTATTTTCAAAGCAAGTGTGCAAGGTGAAGTTTTCAGAGTGCCTTTCATTTATACAAGTGTGGATCTATTTCATTTATCAAGAGTGAGATTTTATCATTTATGCAAGTGTGATTTCATTTCAACAGAGTGTTTCTCTAATTCAAAGCAGTGTGAGTGTGCTCAATTCCAAGCACTATGAAGAGTCTTTCCTTTCAAGAATGATTGATTTACAATTCAACAAGAGTGTTTTACTTTCAACAAGTGTGTTTCATTTGAATAAGTGTGACCTAGTCTACAACGAGTGTTTCTTGCTTATAATTGCATACCAATCTCAGAGGAAATTTTTCATGCATATGCTTTTCACGATAACTTTAAAATAAAAGGGATGCACCCTAGATTGACAATTAAATGTATTGGATGGTTGAGGTTCTTTAATTAGGAAATTAAATAAACCAACACTAGATATAGCACATGGTCTCTTGGGAAATGTGGTGATGAATAAAATTGTGAATGTTTCCACTGTCAATTAGGATGATGATTTTCCTATCCTTGATATAGTCAATTAATTTAAGGGTTTGAGGAGCAGAGATACCAATAAGGGAATTGAGGGAGATAACCAGTTCAAATTTTGGGCGATCATAGGGCAAGGAATGATCATCTACTTGGGATATAGCTTCAAGAGGGGAATCATCAACATCCTCTTCAAAAATGTTCTCATAAATGCATATAAAAACATTTTTCTCCTTACACTTGTGCCCTGGAAAATATTTTTCATCAAAGTTATAGCAAAGAACTTTCAGTTGGTGTTTCTTCAGTTATGCTATTATTAATTTATCGACCTTAAGAGGAGAGGAAGAAGGGGTGGGCATGGTGGGTCGGGGATGAGGAATAAATAAGGATTCTATGTTTTGTTTAGAGACTAGTTTTTATGCTTCCTTGGCTCTATGAGTGGTTTCAATCCAAGTCTTGGGGTGATCCATTAGGACATGGGCACAAATGTCATCTTTAAGGCCACTAATGAAGCATTCATGGAAGAAGTTATCTTATATGTCATCTATTTTTAAATCCAAGTGCTCAAAAGAGTTGATGTATTCCTCCATTGTACCTGACTATTTTAACTTGGTCAAATGGCCCAAATGATGGGTATCCATGTCAAAGTGTTCATAAAGGTCGGAAACAAACTGGGTCCAAGTAATATACCCTCGAAGTGAATTTTTATAAAATTTCCACAATTGCCAATGTTCAAGATCCAAATAGAGGACACATGTATGAAGTTTGGAGAAATCACTAGTAATGCCATGCAAGGAGACATAATGTTCCATTTAAGTAACCCGACTTGTGGGGTCTAAAGCATCTGATTTATTCACATCAACTTTGGGGAGATGGAGGTCATGATGAAGGAGGTTGGAATGAAAGGCCATGGTATGGGAGGAGTCATCTCCTTATTAGTGTGAATGTTGGTCATAGGAAGTAGGGCCCTGGGATTTGCTCATCCATTTGTTGAGGGTGTTTGTGAGAGAGTCAAATTAGCCAATGACAGACTCAAATTAGGTAGTGAGGTGTTCAAATTTTGAATTGACAGAAGAAATGTTGGAAGTCATGTTATGGATGTCAGTCTTGTTCTAGGTGTTGTCAGTTTGCAAGGAAATGATTTCTTGGTTGTGGGTAAGGGCCATTTGGGAATTAAATAGGCAAGAAGTGGGCATGTGGGTTTTCATATAAAAGGGTTATAAGTGATGGGTACCATTGTGATCACTATGAATAGAAGAATCTAATGGAATAGGTCTCAAATAAGTGTTCTTGAAGAATACTACAATGACTGAATTCTCAAATTGTTAACAGGGAAAATTATGTAGGAATTTCTCAACTTGGATGCAGGAGGAAGGGTTGCACTACAAAATTTCCCCTCTATTTCTATTTTGTTATGCTCCAACATCAAGGGTTAGGGTTTTGAGGGTTACTATAGATAATGATTTTCCATGTGCTATAAGTCTTTGATATATATATTGTGTCGAACAGTAGTTCTCAACCCAATATATTAGGACCCCAACTAAGGAGGCTCGATTGTACCCTTATCCATACTACCTGATTACCCAGGTACATGAAAGTGATCTTCCTAAATGTTATTCTCAGTGCCACTATAGAATTAAATTGGTCGATAAGTTGATCTAGAGATGGTTTCAAGAGACCTATGGGACTCCCTATATACCCTAGGGTATGTGGGAGTGAATGTTAGTGTATAGGTACTTTCTAATGTGTTACTACTCGAACGAGTACCAACAAGGATTACAAAGGTTTCCAACAAGGTGAAACAATGTGGTTAGAGTAACCCATTAAATCATTTGTATTTTCTGCATGTAGTCCCCTCCAACTGTATTTTACCTGATGAACAACAAATCTTTGTTCTTTAAATACATCAGCAATACACATCTCTATCCTAGAAAAAAATTGTCTAAAATTTCAGTAGAGGAAAGTGCTATGATAGCACTTGTAAGGTACCATATGTGTTATGTAGATTAGAAATGGAATTATTATGATGAATACTAGTAGAAACAACCAAATATAGAGAACAATAACACCAGAAATGATACTTTATGGATAGAAAACGAATTTCATTTGCCTCTTCAAGGGGGAAACCTCTAGCAGAGTAGAGATCGATTACAAAACAATTCTCAAGATAAAACTTTCCCATTCCTTCTACTCATATTTATATTATTTCTATATTCTATAAAACATTCTAGAGGACTATATTTCTATAAACAAAATCTTCTATTAAGTTTTATTAAATTAGACATGTTCACATTATTACATAGGCATTATTTATTAATGTTGGTCTTTATTACATAGAAAAAATATTATTCTACCTACTTGAGGGGTTAGGAAAGTTAGGTCCCTAATAGGTACATATGCCCAAGCATTTCTCCTTGGAGTACCCCAATTATTTTTGTGAAGAAAAAGGATGGAACTCTAAGGTATATATTGACTTCATACAGATGAATAAGGTTATAGTAAAGAACAAGTATCATTTGCTAAGGATTGATGATATTTTTGATTAGTTGAAGGGAGGAAAGATATATATTTTCTAAGATTGAATTGAGATCATGTTATCATCAAGTAAGAATCTAAGAAGAAGATACTATAAAGACATCCTTTTTGACAAGGTATGGTCATTATGAATTTGTGGTGGTGTCATTTGGCTTGACAAATGTACCATCTAATTTTATTTGTATAATGAATGGAGTGTTTATGGATTACTTCGACAAGTTTGTCAATGTCTTCTTGGATGATATTCTTATCTATTCTAAGACAGAGGAGGATCATGAGAAACATTTGAGAATGGTCCTAAAAGTGTTAAGAGAACACCAATTGTATGCTAAGATAAGAAAGTGAACTGTTTATCAAAATAAGATCCATTATTTGGGAGACATTATCTTAGAGGATAGCATAGTAGTGGATCTCAAAAATATTGAATCAATCAAAAGTTGGCTAGCACCAAAGAATATTTCAGAGGTTAGGTCATTTATGGTTCTAACCAGTTACTATAGGAGACTCATTGCAGGTTTATCCAAGATTTCACATCCAATTAATTCATTGAAAAACAAAGGCGTAAAATTTGAATGGAATACCAAGTGTGAAGAGAGCTTCCAACATTTGAAATATTTATTAACCAACACACCTATTTTAAAGGTTGCAAATATAGATGAATATTTTGGTTTACACACAGATGCATGCAAGGAATGGATTGGTGGAGTCGTTACCGAAAATGTGTAGATTTTAACCTTGTACAATTACTCCTGCAAACATACTTTTAGTAAAAGAACAAAAAAAATACAATGGAAATTACACACATTAACATATATTTTTTCCCTAGAAACCCAAACCGGGAAAACCAACATCTTCTATATTCATTCATAAAATACAGTTTTTTCAAAACAATATACATATAGGAGCCAACCACATCCAAAACCCTAATCAAATGACCTAGATTAGTCAACAACCGTAATTCCTTAACCAAAAATAGAAAACCATGGGTAAAAAACCACGTGCCAAAAAACAGCCCATAAATGGACATGAAAATTGAGGACACTAATTCTAGTTGTGTAAAGAATATAACACATATCAAAAAATATTGATGTCATATGTTATGAGTCAAGGAAAATTAAAGACCATGAAATAAATTACGCTACCCATGATTTGGAATTGGTAGCAATAGTTCATGCCTTAAAAATGTGGTGGCATTATCTCATGGGCAGAAAATTGGACCAGAGAATAGACTATAATGATCTGAAATATTTACTTGGAAAACCAAGAGTGGTTCCCAAACAAACTAGATAGCTATCATTTCTCAGGTAATATGACTTTCACATTAAGCATATTAAGGGAAAAGAGAAAAAAGCGTTTGATGCACTTAGCATAAGGGTGCATGAAATTCATGCTACAAACATTAGCATGTATAGTTCATATTTAAAAGATGGAATTTTAGAAGTTGTAACAATATACCAATACTATGTACAAGTTAAAAAATGTTATAGTAGATTAATGTACAACAAAAACATAAAGATTTCAAAATGGAAGTGGATGGAATTCTCATATATAGGAATAAAGTTTATGTTCCTAATTCAATAGAATTGAGAAATTTAATTTTAAAAGAAATGCACAATGTGACATATGCTAGAATTATGGGATATCATAAAACAATTACAGCTATAAGAGGCCAATATTATTGGCATGGAATGAAGTAATATGTGGCTAATTGTATTGTTAGATGCATAGAATTTCAAAAGGTAAAGGTTGAGAGTAAACATCCAGCGGGGTTCCTACAACCACTTTCCCATTCCTAAGTGGAAATATGAGATTGTTACCATAGATTTCATTACAAATTTTCCATAATAGTAAGGAAACATGATTCCATCATGGTAGAGGTGGACAAGATTATGAAGGCTTTACATATTATTCCCATCAAGATGACACATAAGGCAACCAACATTGCAGAAATTTATATGAAGGAAATTGCTACGCTACATGGTATTCCTAATGCAATCGTATCTGAAAAAGATACCAAGTTCACTTCCAATTTTTGGAAAAGGGTTTTTTAAAGTATTTGGAATGAATATGAATTTTAGCACAACTTATCATCCAGAATCAGATGGGTAGACAGAGAGGGTCATCCAAATAATTGAAGATATGATAATAATGTATGCAATGCATCATCGTTCCAAATGGGAAGATTATATTCGTTTGGTTGAATTCACTTATAACAATGGGTATCAAGAATAATTTAATATTATCCCATTTGAAGCCTTGTATGGTAGAAAATTCAACACAACAATGAGTTGGGATAACCCGGTAGAAAAATCCATTATTGGGCCATAATTTCTAAGAGAAATGGAAGAGAAGATGGAAAAAATAAAGAAGAATATAAAGAATACACGTGATAGGAAAAATATTTATGAAAGAAAAACAAGATCACATAGGGAATTTAAATTGGGTGAGCATGTGTGAAAGAAAAAAGGAGTTCATTGAAATTAAGAATTTACCCAAAGTTTTCAGTGAGATATTGTGGGTCGTTTGAAGTTCTAGAGAGGATAGACAATGTTTCCTACATGCTTACATTGCCTGCATCCATGAGATTTCAGAACATGTTTCATGTGTCTTTATTAAATAAGTGTATTCTTGATACTAACTATGTGATTGATTGAAATGTGATCCAAGTGGATCACGATGGGTACTTTCGAGTGGATCGAGTGTGCATACTAGACTAGAAATTCAAATTGCTCAACAACTGAGCCATCATCCGGGTAAAGGTTCAATGGACCTACTACAGTCTTGAAGACACCATATGGGATCATGAAGAGGCCATGCAGGAAGAGTATCCACAACGTTCTGCATATTTTTTAGGAAATATGAATGTACCTTTGTACATATGTGTACAAAGACTCCATTTTGGTGTAGTTGAAGTTCTTGGAGCCACAACTCTGAGACTTCATTTTCAATGTATTCTAGAGCCATAAAAGGGAAGAGGGACAACCTAAAGGAATACGATGTAGAGAAGGAGTTAAGTACATATCTGTTGGGCACTTTAATTGTCTAAATAAATAGATGATTAAGGTGTTCAATATGAATTGTCAAACCCAGGGAAGTTTTGTTATTGCAAGATAATTGTGCATAGTCTATGCTAGATTATGAAAGATGCATTAATCAAATTGCAGTAAGAAATCAAATTGAAAAGTTGAACACTGACACAAGTTGCTGAAACAGTTGGAGTTCTATAGAATTGAAATCAAACTTGCATAATGGGAAACCTAAATGGATGAGTGTATAAGAATCCTGGATTATATAATCTATCTTAACTTTCTACTTTACTGTTGCAGAAGGAAGTTCTGTGCTAATTGATGAAAGGAAACCTACTTACTTGCAGAAAAAGAATTAATACGTTTATTTTCTTTCACTTGAAAACATAAATCTAATGCAGAAAAGGAAAGTAATTCTCCAACAGTATTCAACAATCTAATCTAATTCTCATGAGACACACTAATGCACATTTATTTAGAAAGGAACTGGTTGTAACAACAAATAGATGCTAGAAGTTCTAAACGGATCAATTATCCAATTCGAGGTAGTTAATCTAAGACAACAAAACATAGGGGAGTCTGTGAGGAAGGAGGTCCCTTTCCTTCTCACTGAATCCACTCGAAAATAGGTTACACGAGATTAAAGAAACTCAATTCACTCTTTACTAATTCGCCCAAAAGGGTTCAAATACAATATGTTTTTTTCTTCACTCTTTGTTCCACTGTTAATCCTCTGTATCAATGATTAAAAAAGATGTTCTATTTAAAGACATGGTCATTCAGTTGAAAATAGACTCCGAACAAGATCTGTTACAAAATCTGTTAAATGATCTTTATCATCAACATGAACCAAAACGTGTAACAACCTTGAGGATCAGTCTTTATGATTCGAATTTGGATGGTAGACCATCTTCCAGGATTAGTGGACATCTGTTGCAGCAGCTTCCAAAAGGGTACGCAATTGTTGTAGTCGATGTAACAACTTCCAGGATCGGTATGCATCTGTTGTAGCAAGTGTGACAGCTTCCAAGAAAAGTGTGTAGGTGTTGTAGTCATGTAACAACATGTAAGACTAGCACACCAGCTGTAACAATTGGTGTAACAACAACGATCTTTTTTAAGTCTTAGTTGTTCTACACAATTTGATCATTAGTTGCACATCTATGGGTAAAGTATGAGAAATACTACCAATCAAACATGTTAAGTAAACAAGAATATCAAAGTAGGAGTAATGACTCATACCTTGGGAAAAAGGGTCTTGGCAGCATTAAAGTAGGTGTTTAGAAAATAAATGATAAGGTTGACATGGTCAAACGTGTTAAGTAAACAAGAATATCAAAGAAGGATTAATGACTTATACCTTGGGAAAAAGGGTCTTGGGAGCATTAAAGTAGGCATTTAGAAAAGAAATGATAAGGTTGACGTGGTAAAAGATATAGTAAAAAAAAGGACATTTATGGGTCCTAACATGCCCCCCAACTGAAAACATTGCATGTCCACATGCAAAAAAAATTCAAACCTTACACTGAATCTGAGTTAGGGAGATGACTCCTCCTGTGAAGACAAAACTGTTAAGTGAAAAACTTGCTTGTACCCCATCATCTGCTGAATCAGAAATCTGTCTGTGTTGCTTTATCTTGAAGAACATAATTAGTTTGATTTTCTTGAGTTACAACTGGTAAGTGTAACATATGTTCTTGTTTTATAGATGTTGGGAAACCAAAAGCTATTTTATTACGTTGATATCTCCTCTGCCTTACCAGTTGTTGTGTAGCAGTGAGGTTAATTTCTTGTTTGATTGAGAAATTGGTCGGTTCTTCATCCTTACCATTCCTTAGTACTTTGATGATTTTATACCCTACTTGAAAGTAAATATCACCACATTGATAGCACATGTGCTCTTTATTATCATTCATAACAGTGGTTTCCTGTGCTAATATACCCAAAGTTGAGTTCTCTGAGTTTTTCTGATGAGCAACCTGCAAGTCCTTTATTAGGGAATCCACTTCTTCTTTGAGGCAGTCATTTTCCTTTCTTAGTTCAACAATCTTGGAATTTTCAGTTCCTTGTATCTTCTTTTCAATATGAGAAAATAGTTGAGCACGTGGCACATCATCATTATCCTCTCTTGTTTGTGTAACTAGTTCTTGTTTAACAACTACTTCTGGCATGACTGGTTCTTATGTAATAGTCTCTTCTTGGTCAGCTGGTTCCTGTGTGACAACTACATCTGGCATGAATGGTTCTTGTGTAATAGTCTTGTTTTTAACAACTAAGGATAATGGACGAAGAATGGGTAATTCCTGTTCCATATTCTTCCATCCAACTGCTGCTTCAACAAATCTTGTTGACCTAGTTCTCCTCCTAGGTAATGTAGATGCAAAAATAGGGGATTTCCTTTTTTTTTCTTTAGGAGAAGGAGGGCATTTGTCAACAATCGACCGAGGAGAAGGAGGGTGTTCTTCAATAAACAGACAAGGAGGAAATTTTGGGATGATGGGGTCTGGTATTATCTGTACATTGTTGCTTGGTGAATGATGCACAAAATCATCAAGCGGAGTCGGTGATTTTGTTGGAATTCATGTACATTTGGCCTGCAATGATAAAATGGTTTCCTGAAATTCCTTACACAAGTTAAAACTTGTAATACGCACCTCCATAAAATAATTATCCGCTCACTTAGATTTGTATCATTGATGTCAAAATTTGGCAGGGACTGAGCATCAACAAAATTAGGACACTATGTCGCAGCAACTTTGTCGATGCTTCTTTGATATTTCCTTCTAATTTATCGTTTTATTTTCTGAGATGATTCAGTGATGGGGGCAGTAGGGGCTTGATTGGTTGGTTCAAAAATAGGAGTGTTCTAAGTTTCTTCTGGTGAAACTTTGTCAATGCTTCTCCGAGATTTTCTCTTGGTTTGACGTTTTAATATATGAGGCATTTCACTAGCAATGTCAGTAGGGGTCTGAACTGTTGTTGCAGTGGATCTCTCTAATCGAATTCTTGTCCTAGGTAGTGTAAATACAAAAGGAAGGGTTTTCCTTTTCTTAGTTTTAGGGGTCAGAGGGAGTTCGTGAACAATTGTTGTTGCAGCTGAGGGCTGGAACTCATGACTTGGTCCAGGAATGGTGCTGTCAACTGTTGGCTCAACCACAACTGGAGGCATAGGTTTTATATGTTCTTGTTCAATGCTTTTTTGGTAGGTGTGATAGGTGCTTCTGGTCTGACATGTTATTTTCGGAGACAATTCACTGGTAGTGACAATGAATGTCTGGATGATTGTTGCAGTGATATGAGGGTTCAAAGACATTGTTGATTCAACAGGAGACAAAGTGACAATGACAGTGGTTGCAGCCAAGGGCTGGGGTACATGGCTCGGACTAGGAAGTGTATTGTCAACTGTTGGCTCAGTCATAGCGACAGGAGTAAGGTTTAATCATTCAGACTCAATACTTTCGATGATTTTCTGATTTGTGTGAGAGGTAATTCTGGTTTTGTGTTTGGTATTCGAATTTGTATTTCAGGTAGTTACAACCATGTCTTTGACTGCAGGCTCAGTCAAGGGCATAGGATTTGGCTATTCTGGGTTGGCTATTATAGTAGGCACAAGAATTGGCACAGGTACCTGAGGGAAAGGGTCATTTGGAATTCCCATTCCGTTATGAATCAATAATCCTATTAGTCTATGATTGGAAAGACAATTCATGGGGTGCTTGGATTTATTAACAAATTGAGCCATGTTATGCAAGGAATGGAGAAGGTAGTAAGGGATGTTGATTATCTTTTGATGTCTCAAATGTGACAGTAGAACAAAATCATAAAAATAAACAACTTGATATCTGCCTTCACATGTAATGTACCTTTTTATGAACTCTGCTACCTTTCCCCATGGATTTGGTAAGGAAATAACATCTACACCTTGGCCTTTGGTCTGTACTCACTCATTGCCCATGAGAAAACCCTTTTGTGTGTCGGGAAGATGTGCTTTCCTATTAAACCATTTTTCTCCTGTGGTCGACAACCCTATCGCAGCCCCTATGCACTCTTCTGTCACCAGAATCCGCACTCTGTGTACCATTGAATAACTGTCTATGAGATTCTGACTAAAATCCAAGACTTCTTCTTCGTTAAACCCCTGCAACTTCTTAAAATAAGAAATCCATCTATCTTGCAGAAATATTTGATAAACATCTGGGTGAAACAACAATGCATTCAGATTTTTTTGGTTTATATCTCATGGGCATTCCTCCCATTACATTGCGTTTGTATTGGACAGGAAATTATGAGGAGAAATCGACACCTAAACCAGAGACAGAGCAAATTTGATCATGGATTTGCATGAAGAACGCAGTGTCACAACAAAAAGAAGCATGGTTAGAAGGTGGCAGAGGTGAAATTTAAAAATGAATTATTCTATGAGGATGACGTGGATTTTCATTCTCCCCCCAACTAATTTGATTAGCTTGTGATTAACATATTTAGGACAACTGACAGATAGGCATCAAATCGTGCTTTTATATCCATATCACTTAAACACATAAGGTTAGTAGCGTACCTCATAACTTACCACCCGAACTTGGCTGTCTGAGTAACTGCACTATCCAACCACCATTTGATCTGTGTGGAACAACTGTAATGATGAGAGAGAGATTTGAATGTGAGAAATGATGATAGGACAAGTGGAGCGTAAGTAGAGTCTTTTCTATGGTTGAACAGTTGGAAAGTTGGGGATGTGGAGTTAAGTAATGATCAAACAGTTGTTGTGGGACAAAGAGAATAAAGTAATTTTTGAAAAATGAGGGAAATATTGACAAAACAATAATGTTGTCGTATGTAGAAATGGTAGAAATGCAAAGAAGGTAGGTGAAGAAGCTTAGAAAATAGCCAAAGGAATAATAGCAGGAGGTGTAGCAGCATATGATTTGGCTAAAATGGTTGAATTAGGTGTAGTAGTATGTAAATTGGCCAATTTGTCGTAACAACATGCAAGGCAAAAGCATCGGGAAAATGGTGTAACAGCATGGAAATCAGTCACGTGGTTAGGAAATAGTGTAATGACACATGGTCATGTGGTCGGAAAATAGTGTAGCAACACATGGTGTAACAACATGTAACTTCTCTGAACCTAGAATCACTTAGTTTTTAGGAAATTTTTCAACTTCCATAAACTAATCCTTTGGCTTTTGTTGTTGTAATCTACCTTGTTGTTCTTTAATCTATCTACACAAAAGCAACTACCTGATACCCTTCTAGGTTGATTTTATTAGAAAAAAAAATATAAAGAGAAAAGGAAATAAAATGTGTGAAGTAAAATCAGAAAACTACAGTTTATTTATATACAAGACTCTATTGAAAGCAACGTCCTAAGATTCAGAAGGGGAAGGAGCAAGCTCCTTTTCCTTTAAAAATTGATAACCTATATCTATTGTACATCTGGATGTAAATTATGTCTTGGAAAGTGGATCCTGATACAGGTGCAAACGATGACCATTTACATGTAACTGTGTATTGGATACATCAATGGTGATCAACTTGACTGTTCCATTGGGAAAAACAGTGTCTACTTTGTAAGGTCCTAGCCATCATGTACGCAGCTTACCCTAAAATTATTTAAAGTGTGAATCATACAACAAAGCCCAATCTCCTTTTTGGAACAATTTCTTCTTGATGACTCGATCATGCCATTTTGTTCTCTGTTGTTGAATCAATGTAGTTTGATGAATAACATCCAAACGCTTCTCATCTATTCATTTAGGTTTCCGTGGTGAGAAATTTGTTCAGAATATGTTGGAAGAACCACAGTGTTATTGATAGCTTGTCGTCGACGTTTTGGATCCATAATAGGATCCATCATCAGGACAAAAAAGTCTGATAAAAATTGTAAGAGAAGAGCCTTTATTAAATAGTGATGAGGCGAGTGAAAAAACTATGGTTGGTTGAGTGAAACCCTCGTTTTTAGGAGAAATTTTCTCAAGAGATAATAAATAGTGATTTAATTAAGTTTTTTGTAGGTTAGATTTAGGGTTGACCAGAGGTTTTAGTAAAAAAATATTAATTTTATGTTAATTAAGGGCTAAATTAAGGTTTAATTAATGATGTAAACCCTAGTTTTGAGGAAGTTCAAATAATCTTAAGTTAATTTACTAAGTAATGTTAGTTTTGTCAATATAAAGGTTATGTTAATTATAGGTTAATACTATTAATCTAATTATAGGCTAATTTTATGTTAAAAAAGGGGGCTAAATTTAACTATATGGTATTAATCATATTAATATTAATATATGTTAATTATGGGTTAAAATAAGGTTAATAGGGTAAATATATTATTAATGCTAAATTATTTTATGTTCAAAAAAGGCTAAATTTAGGGTT
>ML780869.1:576506-608423 GCA_009831015.1 Picea engelmannii | reverse complement strand
GGTTGGTTTCTCATTTTCATGAAATCATTTGGTGATGTTAATTAATTAAATTCTTTTTGCATCTCATTTCAAAATAATAATAATAAAAGAATTATCTATCATTTGTTTGATTTTGTAAAAAACTAAAATTAATATTTTTTTTTTCATTAACTTGAAGCTTCTAGATTATATTGAAAACAAATTATAAATAATGTTTTTTTATAAGTTATAGTTAGTTTAAATTCATTTTTTATTTTTCTAGATTTTGTTTTATTCTCAATTTTTAGGTTATTAATTTAGGTTTCTTTTTGTTTCACAAGTTTCTATTATCAAATATTTGATACGAATATGATCATGGCTTGATTTTATTATCCAAATACGTTCAAGATGATTGATCCAAAAATAATTTTGGATTTCTACAAATAATTTTATGAGCAACAACAGATAAAATTTGGAAAGGCGTCAAGATCAGACACACGATTTTGCAGGACTGATTGCAGCCAAACCGTGAGGAATTTGGAGAAACGGTTGAAATCCCAGAACCAAAATGGACCCATTTACCTTTCTATTAGAGATTTTCCCGAAAAAATGCGCGATTTGAGAGATATTTGGGTCTCTTTTAGAGACAAATTTCAAGTGGCAGAAATTAATAGTGATGCCGAGACTGTTCATTCATTTTATAAATATATGAGAAAGATCAGAGCCAAGAGGATCCAAGAATTGGAGAGGAGGATTTTAATCCTTTCTCTTTTGTATATTATTTCTTTTGTAAACTTTTTATTTTTTTTCAAATGGAGTAATGGATGGCTGGAAGCTTTGGGAGAATGGACGAGCATTTTAAAGAAGAATATGGAATTCCAGATTGCTTAATGGCTTTTGTCCTGTAAGTAAAATGGTTTTATTTTCATATAATATCTCCGTATTCTTTGAATAATTGATTACGCATTAATTTAAATAGCTTTAGTATTTTTTTATCAATACATGGTTAATTATTATTATTTATATATTAATTTTTCCAATCTTTAAGAGTTTATTATCTTAAAACAATTCTTCCACGACTCCAATATGGGCATGTGATTTTGAGAAATAATATGGGAAAGTAATTCATATTTGGCTTTAGACCTGTGTGATACTTATTCCATTTCATTCTTTCATTATTGTTGCATTATGAAAATGTTATAACAGTTGATTTTAGCTTTAGCTTGTCAATTATATGGTGTTTTCATACTGTTAAATGTTATATGCTACCCATAATTTCTTATTCCATTTTTTATGTGTGATCAATCAATCATTTGATTATTATGCAATTTATTTTTAATGTTAAATGATGGATAATATCAATACCCAGAATTGAGTTTTCTTTCGTTCTTAAATATTGATTATCTTAAGATCACACAATTTTTAATTAGTAGTCTTCCTGTTGTTATTAATTTACTCCAATATCAAATACTTCTTTGAATGTATTCTGGAAGTGCTAGTATTGTTGTGTTATAGGTTTCCCTTAACAACAGTACAGGCAGGAGCTCATACAACACAAAAAGATAAATACCAGTTTCGTTGATTAGCGACAGGTTATTATGTGTGTTATTTAGTTAAGTTGTTTATGAATGAAACAATGAATGTATGGTTCAACTTTGACTATCCACATGTTCATGTTTCATTAAATTTTTTGCAAGATTCTTTAAATTTATAAAAGAAAAACAATAAATATTTTTATGTTCTTTCTTTATCTGCTTCCTAGAAGCAATCATTTTTCACATCAATTTTCGTAAGTTTTGATTAAAACTTGCATTTTGTAAATCATGTAAATAAACGAGACTTGTATATCTTCTGCTTAAATACAATTACTACAGTTACATTAGAGCATATGTACATATATATAGTGTTTAGTAATTAGTTAGTTATTTCTCTATTTTATTCGTTTCTTTTGGGATTCTTATATTGGCTAACGGAGCCATTAAACCCGTCAGAACGAGTTACACCAAACGACTTGGGTTATTTAGACAACCTTGGACCAGACTCGCTCTTCCAGTTGACGGATGGTCAATTTCACCCGTCAACAGGCTTCAAACTTATGAGATGTGAAAGGTGGTCCCCCATCAATTATTAATTCTCTGGGAATTCCAAACCTAGCAAAGATGTCTTCAAACAAGAATGCTAAGACAACTTCCTCTAAGGCCCTGATGAGTGTTTTTGCCTCTACCTAGTTGGTCATGTAATCTGTATAGACCAATATATAGACTTTTTTATTAGAAGGTGGGTTAATGGGCCCTACAAAATCCATGACCCATCTCTCAAAAGGCTCTAACACTACTTGAGGCTGGAGAGGCATCTCATCCCTATGATTTGGCTGACCCATGCATTGTCAACTATCATAGGTTTGGACATATTTCCTAGCATCTTGAAATATGGTGGGCCAAAAATAGCCCATACTTAAACTTTTATGCCCAGTCCTTTTATTAGAAAAATGACCCCCACAAGGGCCATCATGGCAAGATTTAAGTAGATCACAGAATTCATCATCCCTTACACATCTCCTGATTTCTTGATTCAGGCCTATGTTGAAAAGGTATCCCCCTATCCAAGTATATCGAGCACTCTTATGAATAATCTTTCTTCTTTCTTAGGGAGATAGATGTGGAGGTACCTTCACTGCAACTAAATAATTAGCAATGTCTGCATACCAAGGTGAGTGAGCAGATACTGTAAACAAATGTTCATCTAGAAAGGAATCATCTACAGGTTAATTATCATCATTTATATGTAATCTTGAGATAAAATCAGCAACCACGTTTTCTTTTCCTGGTCTATCTACTATAGTGATGTCAAATTCTTGTAGTAGTAACAACCATCTTGTTACTTGGGAATTAGTAATAGGTTTATTCATAAAATATTTAATTGATGTATAATCATTATGAATAAAAGTAGGATAACCCATGACATCATGCCTGAAATTATTGATTGCATAAACTACTGCCAAGAATTCTCTTTCAGTAACTGTATAATTTAACTTAGCAAGAGCCACGTTCTAGCTGATATAGTATATAGGATGGGGTTCTTTGTCCTCATGTTGCCCTAGTACTGCACCAATTGAAGTGTCTGAGGCATATGAAGAAATGTGAAAAGGAAGAGCCCAATTGGGCCCTCCCAAAATGTGAGCTGTGGAAAATTTATGTTTCAGATCTACAAAGGACAATTCGCAATTGTCAGTCCATTGAAAGTCAAGATCTTTTGATAATAGGAAAAACAAGGGAGAGGAAAGTTTGGAATTTTTTTTAATGAATCTCCTATAATATCTAGCATGCCCTAAAAAACTTCTTACCTCTTTCTGAGTAGATGGAGTTGGAATGTCCAAAATTACCTGGACTTTGGCTGGGTCTACCTGAATTCTTGCATAAGAAATGAAGTGTCCCAGCACCACGCCTTCGCTCATCATCATATGAAATTTTTCTGTGCTTAGAGAAAGATGATACTGTATACATATTTGAAGCAATTTTTCCAAATTAGACAAAGCTTCATCAAAATTAGTACCATAAGGTGTAAAATCATCCATGAATATTTCCATATAGTCATTCACCATATCAGAGAAAATACCAATTATAGCTCTCTAGAAAGTGGTTGGTGCATTACACAAGCCAAATGGGAAGAACTTTGTAGGAAAACGTACCCCAAGGGATGGTAAATGTGGTATTATCTTGGTCCTATAGAGAAATTTTTATCTGGTTATAGCCACTAAATCCATCTAGGAAAGAGAAAAACTTTTTCCCAACTAGGTTGTCTAGAACCTGATCAATAAATGGCAGAGGGAAATAATCCTTCTGCGTGGCCTTATTCAGGGCTTTATAGTCCACACACACTCTCCATCTACCATTCTTTTTAGGTATGATAACCAACGATGATATCCACTCACTATCTGATATAGGGTAGATGAATCCGGCATTGAGAAGTTTCGGTAGTTCTTCCTTAAAAATTTATTCAAGATTAGGGTTCACCCTCCTTTGGGGTTGGCAAATGGGTCGGCAGTCTTCCTTGATGTATATGTGGTGGGTGCATAGTTTAGAGGAAATTCCTTTCATATCCATGTAATCCCAGGAAAATGCTTCCTTATGTTCAATTAGTAACTTCATCAACCAACGAGTTTCAATAAAAGATAAATCAGGATTGATATTCAGGGATTTTTCAGGTTTGATCTCTACAGCAACACTTTTTGAACTGACATTAGGAAATAATTTTTTTTTTTTTCAGTGTTTGTTGTTACATTGTTTTTTGTTTCACCTGAATTAACTTGATTTACAACAGTTTCAAAGAACGTTTCCTGGTTTGTTCCTTCTTGGGCAATAGGGTCGAAGATTCGACTCAATAGGTGGTGTGTGTTCTGTGTAACAATAGAGGGGTTACAAATAAATCAATTAATTAACTCATCCTATATCTCATCTTTAAAAATCAAGGATTTTCCTATGGTTAACACAGGTAGAGCACTTTCATCCTCAATGTCTATCCATAAAGAATTTTCAGGTTCCATACTGGGTGTAGCATGAGGATACATGGTAAGTTTTTTTGTCTCATAACCATCGGAGATGGTCATGGAACTAGATCAACAACCAATGAAAGCATCAACTGTATCTAACCATGGTCTTCCTAGAATTAGAGGGTGGCCCCCCAAATGGGTTTTGGGTTGTAAAATGTCAAAATCAGCAGTATACTCCCATGAATAAACTGAAATAACTAGATCATCGATTGCTCCTTCTGGTCTGATGGTAGAATGATTAGCTAATTCTAAAACAATAGGAGTAGTTTAGACTTGCGTTCTGATTTGCATAAATTGTGTAGTTTCTATTGGAATAATGTTAATTTCTGCCCCTAGTTCAACTAACACATGGGGGATAAATGTCTGTCCAATTTTGACAGTGACTATAGGGTTTCCTGGGTCGCCATATTTAATAGGTGGGGTTTTTCCTAACATTAGTTCAGACAAATCCCCCACTACATGAACTGTGAGGGGGTCCCTAGGTTTTCTTCCATGTCTTTTGATGCAGAGATCTCTCACAGTCTTGGCATAAATCGAGACATATCCAATCACTTGCAAGAGTGGAATGTTAACATGCAGATTTTGCAATTCTCCTAAGAGATTGAAGGATGGTATTTCCACATTTTTGGTAATTTCCAGTCTTTCAAGGAATGGGGGGTTTGCTAATCCTATAATAGGTTGGTTCATTTCTTCTATATCAGCATATGGTTTTTCCCCTAATTCTTTATCTGATTATGAAGATGGAGCATCTTCAATTATTGGCTCGACTATTCACCCTGATCTTAATTTTATCTCATCACAAGGCATAGGAGTAATAGACAGAGATGGCACATTGTGTATATGAATGTTCTGAACGGCCTTAATATTTGGATTTGGGTTAGGTTGCACAGGCATCTAAGGTCATAATGGAGGATTGTTATTTGGGGTATTGGGCCGTAACTGCAGCTATTACTGCTGATAATGGGGTTGGAAATGTTGTTGATAGAGGTTCAGTTGATGGTTTTGATAGCTAGATTATTGTTGAGGGCCTCTCCAATATGGGTTCCATTGTCCAAGGCGATTCTATTGTTGGGGCATAGGTAACCATGTATTGGGATCTTGATAAGAAGGGGGAATTGGATTTGGAGGGGGGGCATTCATCTGGCCATAAGGAAGTTGATTGTTCCAATAATTAAGTGTTGCAGAAGAAAATTGAGAGTTCATACCTTGAACTCATGGCTGCCATTGTCTCCATTGTGTTATTAGATAGGAAACCTCTGCTTCTTCATTAGTTTCCTTCATTTATTCTTTTACACCTGGTAAGGAAGGACATTTTGCAGTGGCATGATTCAATTCACAAATAAGACATACCTGGACACTGTTCAATGGGCACTCCCTTGGTGGATATTTATCTCTTCATTTCAGAGAGAAAATGGACAATGCTTGATTTGATTCTACTTGTTTTTGTTTGACCTGCAGAGTATCCATTTGTGAAGCAAAAGAGTTAATCATTTCTTTTTTGAAATTTTCTAATAGATTTCATATTTCTTCTCTTGTTGCCCCTCCATTGGTTGATTTTTGTACCCTTGAAAAAGTGGTATCCCTGGTAGCTGACTTATTCCTTGTAGATCTTCAAGAGAATATTTTACAAAGTTTTACAATGTCATCATAAGATTCCTTAGATATATCTCTCTTGCCCAGTATATTCAGCATATCTAAACAATCATCTCTAACTCCTTTTAGCAAAATAGTTTTCAGAATGTCCTTACTCACATCTGGATGTCCAGACCTTTGTAGATTATACTGGAGTCATTCAACAAAATCTTCAATGGTTTATTCCTCCTTCTGAGACATATTGAATAGTTCATATCTTCATTCCCTTGTTCGGTAGTAGTCTTGGCATTTGTTCAGGAAAAGCTGCCTCATTTTCCCCCATGTTGAAATATTCTCTCCTCCAAGGCTCATGAATCATCTTAGAGCATTACCCTTTAATGTAGATGGAAACAATTTAAGCTTCTGCGTAGTAGTAGTGTAGTCATAGCTTCTACATAAAATATCAAATTCAAAAAGAAACTCATATGGATCCTTAGTAGATAATCCATGGAAATTTGGCAGGGATGAGAGAGGTATGTTCTTCATAGGAGTCACTCCTCGTGTAGGAATAACAAAAATAGGAAAAGATAGGGTAGAGATAGTATTTTCATCATTTACCTGATTTTCATTGTTTATTGGTTCCCCATGGTGGAGCTCCTCTTCATTATCTCCTTGATTCTCCATAAGTTCTCTTTCTCTCCACTCAATCTGGAAAGTGTCCCACTCCTGTTTGGTGACAATCTATTTGTTGATCTTATAAACAGTGTCCTCAGGCCTTTCCCTATTCCAAGCTATACTTTCTTGATCTTCAATGCTCTCCAGTGTTGTGTGCTAACTTGTTGGTGGCAATTCTTTAGCTTCAGCCCCTATTGAAAATGATTTTTCTAAATGGGGATTTTCTGATGACTGAGGAATATGCCTTCTTGGAGGATTTGAAGAGCGAAAGATAGATCCTAAAGAAGAATCTTCTCTGGCTATAATCTCATCAACAAAGGTTGGCCTTCCCAGTGTAGGATTTCTTCCACTACGTCCTCTGGTACCTGTAGGGTTAGTATTTTGGGGGTTTCTTGTTTCTTGATTCATGTAGACTTATTCATTCCTAAGAAATAAAACTAATGTTATTACAAAAATCTATAATTATCTTCCCCGACAACGACGCCAAAATGTTGGGCACTTTAATTGTCAAAATAAATAGATGATTAAGGTGTTCAATATGAATTGTCAAACCCAAGGAAGTTTTGTTATTGCAAGATAATTGTGCACACTCTATGCTAGATTATAAAAGCAACATTAATCAAATTGCAGTAAGAAATCAAATTGAAAAGTTGAACACTGACACAAGTTGCTAACACAGCTAGAGTTCTACAGAATTAAAATCAAACTTGCATAATGGGAAACCTAAATGGATGAGTGTATAAGAATCCTGGATTATCTGATCTATCTTAACTTTCTACTTTACTCTTGTAGAAGGAAGTTTTGTACTAATTGCTGAAAGGAAACCTACTTACTTGTAGAAAAGGAATTAATACTTTTATTTTCTTTCACTTGAAAACATAAATCTAATGCAGAAAAGGAAAGTAATTTTCCAGCAGTATTCAACAATCTAATCTAATTCTCATGAGACACACTGATGCGTATTTACTCAGAAAGGAACTGGTTGTAACAACAGATAGATGCTAGAAGTGCTAAATAGATCAATTATCCAATTCGAAGCAGTTAATCTAAGACATAAAAACAAAGGGGAGTTTGTGAGGAAGGCGGGCCATTTCCTTCTCACTGAATCCACTCGAAAATAGGCTACAGGAGATTAAAGAAACTCAATTCACTCTTTATTAATTCACTAAAAAGGGTTCAAATACTTCATTCACTCTTTGTTCCACCATTAATCCTCTGTATCAATGATTACAAAATATCTATTATTTAAAGACAGAGTCATTCAATTGAAAATGGACTCCGAACAAGATCTGTTACAAAATCTGTTAAATGATCTTCATCATCAGCGTGAACCAAAATGTGTAACAACATTGAGGATCAGTCTTTATGATTCAAATTTTCATGGTAGACCATCTTCTAGGATTAGTGGACATATGTTGCAACAACTTCCAAAAGGATGCGCAATTGTTGTAGTCAGTGTAACAGCTTCTAGGATCGGTAGGTGTCTGTTGCAACAAGTGTGACAACTTCCAGGAAAAGTGCGCAGGTGTTGTAGTCATGTAACAACATGCAATACTAGCACACCAGCTGTAACAATTGGTGTAACAACAACGATATTTTTTAAGTCTTGGTTGCTCTACACAATTTGATCATTAATTGCACATCTATGGGTAAAGTATGAGAAATACTACCAATCAAACATGTTAAGTAAACAAGAATATCAAAGCAGGATTAATGAATTATACCTTGGGAAAAAGGGTCTTGGAAACATTAAATTAGGCATTTAGCAAAGAAATTATAAGGTTGATAGGGTCAAATGTGTTAAGTAAAGTAGGTGTTTAGCAAAGAAATGATAAGGTTGACAGAGTAAAAGATATAGTAAAAAAAGGGAAATTTATGGGTCCTAATACTATCCTAACTCCTCACATAGGTAGAATAATATATTTTCCATGTAATAAAGGAAAACATTAGTTAATAAGGCCTATTTAATAATGTGAACAAGTCTAATGTAAGAAGACTTAATAGAAGCTTCCACTTCTAGAAAGATCTTCCTCTAGAATGTTCTTTAGAAAATAAAATTAGTATAAATAGGAGTAGAAGGCATGAGAAATTATTGTATTGAGAATTATTGTAATAGATATCTACATTGTTGGAGAATTCCCCTCGAAGAGGCAAGTGAACATGGATTTGTATCAATAAAGGTATCATTTTTGGTGTTGTGATTCTCTATATTTTATTGTTTCACTGGTATTTGTTGCAATATTTATGTTTTGAATATTATAATACATCTAGTACCTTACAAGTGGTATCAAATCTCTTTCCCCTATATAAATTGTGGGTAAATGTTTTTCATGGTAGATACGTGTACTACCAATGTATTTAAAGAACAAATATTTGTCATTCAGTGAGAAAAATTGTGCCTGGGGAAGACTACATGTAGGAAATATAGATGGTTTCACGAGCTTACTTGAAACAAATGTTTCACCTTGTTGGAGACCTCTACAACCTATGTTGGTACCCCATTGAGTATTATCACATTAGACAAAATCTGTACATGGCCATCACTCCCACTTATTGTCAGGTATATCGAGAGTCCCCTAGGTCTCCTAAAACCAACTCTAGATTAGTCCATCAACCACCTAACTACTATAGTGACACCTAGAAAAACACTAAGGAAGATACTTTCTAGTACCTGGGTAATCAAGTTGTATGGCTAACGATATAGTCAAGCCTCCTTAGTGGGTACCCTTAGATATTGGGTTGAGTACTATTGTTCAACCCCACAAGTATTTTAGAGAAATATATCAAGGACATTGTTGAGGGGTCCTAAATCCATTTAACTCAACAATTGGAACCAAACTCACAACCGAGGCCCAATTAGACTTTGCGACGTTTAAAGGTGGAATGGTTCTCCAGATATTGCGATCCGGCCAAATGATTGATGTGATTTACATTGCAATTGATAGGGTGTCTTCTTGCAAAAGCTCCTCCTTCAGTTCAAATGTTCTCTTTTTTTTATTTTCTCTTATAGGTAGGACCGATACAATATAAATGATGGTATAAAACAAATGGGTAACAAAGGGAAAAGGACTTAAATACTAAAGAAAGATGAGTTCGGGATAACCCTTTTGCTCAAGCATGAAGACAATGATTCTCTACCACATGCCTAGTACTAATACATTAACCTGTTGGTGTTCCAATTATTGACTGAGATATGATTATCAGGAGAAAACATACATGCAATAAACGATGGAAAGAAAAATAGTTTCCTTAACTCTAATCATCAATCACATATTAACAAAAATATTTACATTTCATCATTAAAGACAAGAACTATAAAATATTGAATCATATAACTTATCAACATATCCAGAGGCTCTTACTTGTTACAACATCCATTCATGAGAAAAAATAAAAAATAATTCTTGTTCATATCCAATCACACAAGCTTTTGATGAAAAACACAACTTGTCTCTGGTCCTAAACAGGACTTCTCAATTAAGGTAGCTCCGAAATAGTTATTTACAAATCCAAAAATGAGGGTATTTTCAACCACCATCGACCTTTGCTAACAAGTCGATCCTCTTATTTATAACATATTATTAACTAAAAATAACTATCAAAAGTGCAACTAAGTAAAACAAAAACTCGCCACCTAGCGTTTTCATCTCTCGGTCTTCTAAGAGTCCTCAAATGATCTCACTTGATTGGATGACTCTTCTCATACTCTGACCATTTGATGAAGAGATCCTCGCATGTCTTGGCATACGAGAATCTGTGTTGTTCCACTAGGGTCGAAAGGATCTCTCTTATCTCTACTGCCTGTGCCCGATACTTGACTATTCTAGCACTTAACTACTGCAAAATAGTTTGAGCCTTGATTGGGTGTTCCATGAACTGTTGCACTTGACCTGGCACCATTCTTGCCACCTTTTCTATCTATACAGCCCATGATGAGTCTTGTTCAACATGTAATTTGACTATGTCACGCAAGTCGAAAAAGTCATCGGGTGTGATGAATTCAGGGAGGCCGATGTCTCTCATCGCCTGATTGATATTGGTCCAGCTCTTTTTGCACTCAACCCATTTCTCTTGGATTTCTCGATGAGGTTCTTGGGCCATTTTCACCCAGTATTCGGCCAACTTCTTTATGCAGTCGATGTTGCTTTCCCTTAGTACCCCGATGTCATGGTCTTCGGCATCTCGGCCCTATTGAACCACGTTGATGTATTTGATCCTTTCCACTGCTTGGTGTGATTTCTCATACCACCTTTCCATATCCTTGCACGTCGCCAGCACCATGAGGGTGTCTTCTTGAAACTCGGCTATCCTTGTACTGAATAGGTGTCGCTCGTTCGTAAATTTACTTTAGGCATATTGGAATTCACTTCTCAAGAACACTATGGCTTGTGTGGTGTCCTAGTAATATTTCACCAAATGACATAGATGTTCCAACTCCTTCAGCGTAGTGGCCAACTCCTCTTCATCCCTTTTCTCTCTCTCCAAGTTGGCATCTGTGATTTCCATCCGTGCATTGATAAGTTCAAATTTCTTGACATGCTCCGTAGTAATCAATTTTTTCTCTGTGGTGATGAGGATGGAGTGATCTAAAGTAATCCTCCTCTTCTTGGTGGTTCTCTTCATGATATATTTCCTTTTTCAGTCATAGGATATGGCATGTATATCAGAAGCTTCATCCATAGGTTCGAGGATTTGTTGATCTCCTCAGGTAAGCATATTTGCCAGGCTTCCGACGATGTATATATGTTCAAGATTGGGTTGATATTGAACCGCTTCCATGTCTTCCGAAGGTTTGAACTATGGTTGTTTCTCATTGGGAGGTTGATTACTAGTTGAAATTGAACTATCAGGGGTAGATTCAGTACTTACTTGATAATCGACTATTGAGATGTTGATTTCTTGCTGTGGAACTTCTTCCTTTTGTTCGCCCGGCCCTGGCTCATCTTTTGGACTATCCATTTGGGCCTTCGGTACATCGAGTAGCTCAGTGTCTAAGACACTTCTGACCTCTTGGTAATTCTATGGAAGGCCCCGAATTTGAGCATTGGGAACTGGGGAAGATTCCTTCTCGGGCTCTTTTTCCTCTGTGATTTGCACCAGAGTCACCAGGGACACCTCCGAAATTTCCTCCTCATCATAGATTGTTATTAATTCATGGAGGGGGTTTGGTGAATTTTCTCTTCTTGATGTTCTTTCTATCTATGGCTGAGTTGAAATGTCCCTTGGTGATCCAGCCTATGGAAACTTCAGGGTTATCTAACCCAATGATTTCGTCAATTTGTATTAGCTCAGGGCCACTTGGACCTGCCCGACTTTCATCTGGGTTGTTTCCAGGGACTCTTATCGTCCTACGAGGTTCAATTCATTTTGCAGCTGATCAATTACTCATTGTGCCTATTCAATCATGAGAAATCCCCTTTCCTATGCCTCTAGTGTCATAGGAAATCCCTTGTTCTACACCAGAGCCACTAGGGGAACCTCTATTATATCTGTTGCTATGATTTCTTCCCTAGCTCTGAGTGCTTCTTGATCCAACTATTCTATTGTCATCACCTGTTCATCTTGGCTCATGGCCCTGAACCTGGTCATTTTTGGGTCAGCCATCCTTTGTACCACCTTGCCCCAGTCTTGGGAATTTTCTGTGAAGACTTTGTCTTTGAATTTGTCATGGACGTACGACTAGCAAGATGACACTTGTGAAGCATGTTACAATACCATGCCCTTTGGATCATTCTTGCAAAATTGAATTGTCTAGAATATGAACTCGATTTTGCTCCACCCTTCTTGTTTGGCTTAAGCGGTATCCTTTACCAAGTAGAACCCTACATGGAAACCATAGGGTATGAATGCACACTTCTTGTCCTTGACCAGGGTGGCGTTGTAGCCTTGTAAGATGGTTTGATAGCATATTTCTCCTACTACAATCCAGTCTAGGAAATGAGATGGTAAGATATGTGGTGCTTCGATGGCCTTGAACACCCTGATGTAGGTGTTGCGCTCGTCTAAGTACCAATGGCCTACCTTGGATATCATTTTCTTGGTCGCAACCGATAGTCTTGGGAAGTCCTTCTTAAAAGAATAAAATAAATTTGTGCGATGAATTCATCGCTGATGAGGGAGTAAGACTTATTATACCTATTTTCCCATTTTACGTTGAAGTAGACGTGGAAAGGGATCTCTGCAACATGCCAACTCAGATTCATGCCACCGAAGATGTTTCTGGCACACATGACATCGAACAAGTATGAAGCCATGTAGAAAGCTGGTGTCTCTCATTCCTTCGTCATCTGATCTTGTTGTACATAGATGCTCATTTGTTTAGAAATTATTGCTCCACAGTTGAAATCACTCCCAAAGATCACCACTGTGTAAGCCAAGGGCATCCATGCCTTTGAAAATATGGAGCAGTCCTTCTCTCCATATAATCATCAGATGAGAGCCATCAAATAGATGTATGGCTCTCTTAATTTGGCCGTCTTGTACCAGCCAGTGCTCTGATTGGTGAAATTCTTGTCTTCCCTCCACCATGAGGCCATCACCTGGCTGGTGTCATGGCATTTGTAGAACTTCATAACGAAATCTATATTTAGACGCTCCTCGGATCTCTCATTTTGTAGTATTTATGAACTTCTACCGAAAGGAACACTACGACACACCCACCATTTTCATCATTGATTAAACATTTATGTGTGTCTGTGTGATCTATGAGCCACTTCAAGACTTCAATATAGGGAAAAATAGGGGTTCTTTTTTCCACCATATGTAGGTACGACCGTTGGATTTTCGAGAACACCTCGTTGTCGAGTGCTCTTACATATGGATCACTATGTGAGACATATTTTGGGTATTCCTCCCAACTGATCTTGTTAAATATTTATCCCCAATGTGGGAGTGCCAAATTGGACCCCGTGCTTGCCTCTGTATCTCCAAAGACCGGAGGTTGGATGAAAACTTTTTTCATTTCTGTCTTAATGATTGGTTTCGGCCTCAGAGTGTATTCCAATTGTTTTGTGGCCCTTAGAGAGGATCCTTCTCCTACCTCTATTTCTTTCAGCTTCAGTGCCCTCGAGGATCCTCTGGTGGTTGGATTTCTTGGCGACATTGTTCCTGCAACTAAAATAAACTTTCAGAGACTATGTAAAAAAAAAGAGGATAAAATCATATGAATTTCAACCGGCAAATTTATAGACTCGGATACATACCTCTGAACCTTATTAAAACCTAGTTATTTTGACAATCATGGGATCGATACAGCCTTCGATTCACTCGTCTTGCTCCTTCGAATTCTCCAGAATTCTCTTATGTGTAGAATGATTTCGTTTACAACGACTCAAGAGAAAATAAACAGGGAAGAACCTATCGTGTCAAATCAGCCATTCAATTTGGGTTATGAGTGAAATTTTAACAAATATACCATTGAATCTATATAACTTAAATTCATTGTGGGTTTACGACAGAGGCACGGGTGGTGATGTAGTCTATCAGTGATTTTAAATGGTTGTTTTGATTGGCACACAAGGTAGAAAATAATGTCGGATTTGGTATTAATTAGCTCCTTAAATGCTTAAAATCCAATCATATATAATTCTAAAAGGTCCCATCGTGTCGCTCTCCTAGTGGGTGGATCGAGGATCGGGGATGTGCTATGAACGTTTTCGTTGATGTCCTTTTGAAAAAAGCTCCAACACCGATCAATTTTATCATAAAATATTACCATGGAAAATATTGGGAATAATGTTTAGCATGGTTAGAATGTTTGTTGTGATCTTTTTTAGTTTTTCCCCGATTCCAATAAGCACGTCGAGCATCGGCTATCGACAATATATTTTCTCTCTTCGTTAACGTCTATCCCCCTCGTCTTTTATCGATGTTGAAGGGGAATCATCTATCAGAGATATACTTATGCAATAATTTGATGCAAACAAAAACTTCCTTTTCCCAATGCCAATGGACATCGACACTCAGTGACTGAGGTTTTCCTAGTGGTTCTTTTTCTTCTTTGAATTCCTTCCGATGTCGAATCTGAGTGCATCAGGTGAAGTGTTTTGTCTATCGATTCTTTATTCAGGTGTTAAGGCATTTTAAGTCATGGGGTTTCATAAGTTCAAACAAACCTGAATAGGTGATGAGAGTCATGAGAATAAGAAAAGACAAAACTCTCAAAATGAAGTTGAATCAGATTGTACAAAATATCAAGTGGTACCCAAAAAAGAAAAAAATTGACAAAGGATTTTTAGGGTGTGTTGAGTGCTCAACAAATGTAGACTTACTGGGTGAAATAATAATCTATGTTCCTACCTCGTGTAAGTTTTAAACCTGCAAAGTAAAGCAAATCCTATAGATTCTTAAGCAAAACATAATTTAGTCAATGGCTCATTCACATAGTACACAGATATTTATATCGGAAACCCTCAACCAAGGAAAATATTTCTTATATTCATTATATAGAATTTCACCATTCACCATACAATATATACATTTATTTTAGGTATTTTTTATATACCAAAACCCTAATCCCTTAATCCGGGATTAATTTAGAAAACCACTAAAAATGGAAAAAACCGCCCAAAAAAAATTTCGGGGCGCTACCCTGGGTTACTGCCCATTGTCGAACCCTGCACATAACCAGGGGTGGGCCATAACTGGCCCCCCCTGGGACCCCCCTAGGAATTTCATGGTGCACACAACATAAATAACACTACTAGAGGGATCGTCAGACACAATTATCGAACTTGACGTGCCCACACATACATGCAAAGAATATAACATATACCCAACATTCTCCCACTTGTTGTTTTCTTTGCATCCAGGGCTCCACGGGGTTATATAGTCAACAATCCAGGGAAAAAATTCCCATTGTTACTCTACACCAGGAGAACTTTTCTGTGCTCACATACTTTGTCAATAAATCTGCAACATTCTTCAAAGTGTCAACCTTTTCTAGAAACACCTTCTTTTCCTCAACCATGTCTCTCACAAAGTGATACTGAACATCAATATGCTTTGTCTTCGAATGATAAGCTGGGTTCTTTTCCAGGAATATTGCACTCTGACTGTCACAATCTAATCTCACTACTTTTTGAACCAACCCAATACCTCAACACAATCTATGTAACCATACTGCTTCCTTGCTTGCATGAGTGCTTGCCATGTATTCAACTTCTGTAGTTGAGAGTGCTACTACAACTTTTCTTTTGCTCATCCAACTAATTTCTCCTCCAAATAGGTTAAACACATACCCACTTGTAGATATTCTGCGATCCATATATCCAACCCAGTATACATCAACAAAGACATGTATTTCCACCACTCTGTCCAATCCTGGTCTTCCTTGGTATCACAATCCATAATTGGTAGTGCCACGCAAATACCTAAATAACCTCCTTACTATTGTCCAATGCTCCTTCCCTGGTTTTGACATATGCCTACTTAAAACTCCCACTACATGTGCAATGTTCGATCTAGTACATACCATTGCATACATCAAACTGCCAACTGCACTGGCATACAGAACATGGGACATGTCCTCTTCTTCTTTTTGTGTCTTGGGACACTAATATGTAGATAACTTTACACCTATATGAATAGGAACCTTGACCAATTTACTTCCATGCATATTAAACCTCTGCAATATCATCTCAACATATTCTCTCTTATTCAACCAAAGTTTCCTATTTTCATGATCTCTTTTAATCTCCATTCCCATAATGAAGTTAGCAGCACCGAGATCCTTCATGTCAAATTTGGAGGATAGCTATGATTTCACCTCCTTGATAACATCCATGTTATTTCCTACTAACATGTCATCAACATAAAACACTACATAAATGAAGTGATTACCAACCTACTTGGAATATACACAGTGATCAGCCCTGCTTCTCACAAATCCCAATCTGAGGATGTATGTGTCAAACTTTTGGTACCACATCCTAGGTGATTGCTTCACACCATATAGTGACTTCTTTAGCTTACATACCAACTCTTTCTTTCCCTTTACTACAAAGCCTTCTAGCTGCTTCACGTAGATTTATTCTTCCAGATCCCTATGTAGGAATGTTGTCTTCACATCCATTTGTTTCACTTCAAAATCAAAAGTAGCGGCAATAGATAAAATAAATCTAATAGAAGTTAACTTAGAAACAGGAGAAAAAATATCACCAAAGTCAATTCCCTCTACCTGGGAATAACCTTTTGCTACTAACCGATATTTTCATTTCTCCACTTTTCCTTCTGCATTAAACTTCTTCTTAAACAACCATTTGCTACCAACAGATTTTCTTCCAGCTGGAAACTCAACTATATCCCATGCCTCATTCTTATCCAAGGCATTCATTTCTTCAACCATGGCCTTCTTCCAGAGTTTACTATCCTCTTAATTCACTACTTCCCTAATAGTTTTGGGATCATAATCAGTAATAGATAAAGCAAAATTGGAACAAAAATCAGGTGGACTATACCTTTCTGGTTTCCTTCTTTCTCCCACTGATCTCCTCAATACTGGGGTATGAGGTTCTTCTTCTTCTTTTGCTTCATCTTCTTCAAATGATTCATATTTTGCATCATCCAATTCTAGCTCTATTTTCATAGATTCGTCTTGCCTTGGTAAGAATTCTTGTTTGGACACATCTTTTACCTATCTAAAAACAAAATCCCAATTGTAAATAGTCTTCTTAGTTTATGGGTTCCAAAGCTTATAACCTTTCACACCATCTTTATAACCAATAAAGATACACTTTTAAGATTTTTTATCCATCTTACTCCTATTTTCCTTTGGAACATGTACATAATCATCACAACCAAACAATCTAAAATGTTGAAGAGAGGGTTTCTTTTTAGTCGATACCTCATGTGGAGTTTTGTCATCCAACGCTGATGAATGTGATCGATTGACTAGGTAACATGTTGTGCCCACTGCCTCTACCTAGAAGTCTTGTCCTAACTTGGGACCACTGAGCATGCTCCTTTCTTTTTCCACCAGTGTCTTGTTCATCCTTTCTGCAACTCCATTCTGCTGAGGAGTGTATGGAGTAGTCTTCTGCCTTGCTATACCACATTTCTTACAGAATTCTTTGAATTCATTTCTGCATAATTCTCCACCATTATCTGTTCTCAATACCTTTATTTTCTTCTCTGTATGATTTTCTACTAGAGACTTAAACTCTTTAAATTTATCAAATACCTCAGATTTCTTTCTAAGAAAATAAATCCATGTGTTCCTTCAGAAATCATCTATGAATGAAACATAATACACATAATTACCTAGTGATGGAATAGGAATAGGTCCAAACACATCACTGTGTATCAAATCTAAGATCCCCTTTGCTCTTGTAGCACCAGATGGGAATCTTACTCTATTTTGTTTACCATATATACAATGTTCACAGAAATCAAAATCCATAGTGCAATTAGACATACCTTCAACCATGCCTTTATCGTATAGTGTTTGAAGGAACTTTTCTCCAATATGCCCCAGTTTTTTATGCTAGAACATGGTCTTCTTTTTAGGAACGATATTGGTCTTGTCTTCTTTATTTGTATTCTCAAGGACAACATAAGTTTTACACCCATTAGTATAATTTCTTCCCAACAAATTGTACATAGTTCCACACCGAACTCCCCTCATCAACACCATTTCTCCTTGTACCATCTTGCAAGTTTTCTTTCGAAATACAGTATCCACTCCTACATCATCCAACTTGCTTACAGATATTAGGCTCCTAGCAAGTTTTGGAATGTACATAACTCCAGGGAGAGTTCTAATCCTTCCATATTTTAGCAACAACTTAATCCTTCCACATCCCATTATTTTGGTTGTCAATTCATCTCCTAGGAATACATCACCGCCATCGTATTTTTCATATTCAGAGAACCACTCCCTATGAGGAGTCATATGGTATGACGCGCCTGAGTCGATCAACCATACATCATCGTTTGCATGTGTACCTGTAGATTCCAGGTAAACATCACCTCCTTCTTCAGTGGAGGTTTTCTCCTCTGTGGAAGAGGTACTATCAAATCCATTTGGGTTTTCAACCTTCTTAGACTTTCAATCTTTCTTATAATGCCCTATTTTACCACACTTCCTGTTGGAGCCGCCCTGGTTTTATTTTTACCCTTCACAATTTTCAATTTTTGATGCTTGAAATTTAAAGATGTCCTTTTGATTTTTCCCCCCCGAAGCTTTGAAAACTCTGCAACCTTGTCAAATAAGCAACGATTCTTTTTCTACCTTCAAAAACAAGTCCACTTTGTAAGAACATTCGCTCTTTTTGTTTTATTTTGGGATCTCTCAAGTTGGATACTTTAATCCTTGAGTTCACACGTCCCGAGTCACGAAACGGCGAAGTCGTTTTCAATTTTGCCCGAGGCATTAACTAGGGTAAAATCTTTGACTCATGTTTTGACATCGTCGGGGTTTTGGGCCTCGGCATTCGTCAAACCAAAATTTTCTTTTTTACAGCCTCGAGAACCGAGAACACGAGGAAATTTGTGATAACCCTGGTCAAGGATTAAAGGTAAAAAGCTAACCATGGTTAAATCGGTTCTTGGCGTCTCGCCACTCGGCACTATCTTTTTGAAAGTTACGGCATCTAAAATCCCGACTCACGAAGTCATGACGTAATTATAGCAAGATTAATTAGTCGCCTAATCTAAGATTTTATTCCCCTAAATTGAGCCTTAATTATCGCCATCTCGCGGTTTCGCGACTCGGCATACCAATCTCCCAAAAACTTTCCATCGAAGTTCTGAGTTGCGATATGGAGAATAAAATGATTATGAAATTAATGATGCTCCAAATTCTGATTACTGTTAATTAAGCCAAAATCGGTCCTCGCAGTCTCGCGATTTGAAGACTCAAAATGCTAAAAGGAAATCCATGATGCAGCGAACAACGAGAAAGTTATTAACGTTGCTAAGTTTTGATATTTTAAAATAAAGAAAGATATGTCCCGCTCCCCAAGGCCTGCACACTTCCCGAGATAGCCATTTTCTCTCCATACTTCGACTAACTGTCAAATCTCCAGAAACTTATGACATTTATGGAGAATAAGGGTAAATCCATGCATATAAGATCGGATTTTATGCAATTAATTTGTTTCTAATTACGATTTGACAGGCTTATTTCGAAAAGTACCGAATTTTCAAATATATGTAAGAGTTTCAGTTTCTTATGATGAAAGCATTTTCATAAGCATGCAGAGCTCGTCATTTCTGAGTAAACTAATTTCTGCATGTATACGCAGTTCTACCGCAGAAGGGCGAAAACACAAGCTTCAGCTATGGCTCCACGGAAAGCAGCGAAAGTGAATGTCGAGGTTGCAGGGAAAGGCTCGGATAATGTCTCCGACACTTCACCTCAGAGTGTCGGCTCGGTCCCTAGTTGGTCGTTTGTTTCAGATATTCTGCAATCTGAGTTGGTGAATTATTCAGACTCCGAAGACAATGAAAAGGACGACCTGAACACTAAATACAAGATAGTTTTTCAATATGGAATGCACAGGGTAGAAACCAGACCACGGTTGCTTCCATATTATGATATGATCCAATGGGCATTGGATCACATAGACCTACCCACCAGAACTATCATGAACGACCAACGGGTCACGATCGAGACTTTTAGACCGGAGCACATCCAAACCATGTATAAGCTCCTGACAACATCTAAATACACGTATGATGCTGAATTCTTGGAGGGATTCAAAGAGAAGGAGTGCACTCAATATGACAAAACCATGCCCAGTTTGATAAAGGAGTGGGTTTCGTGCTCCACGAAATTTAGAGCAAATGACCGGGGCATTTATTCAATCGCTTTACTGGAGCCACAGTATATGTATGTGGCAATGATGACATGCCGACTATTTAGAAGGGAGGACACATCGCATTTCTACATTGCGTGGGTGCATCTCATGTTTCGGGTCATAGAAGGTTGCTCATTTAATTGGGCAAAGATACTCTCAGAAAGTTTGGCCAACCAGGTCACAGAGTATCGGGAGCAGAGGGAAAGCGGGAGACTGTCCTCATTTTTTATGTCTGCATATATCATGGACGCGGTATGTTCCATGACACCATTCCCTTTGATGAGCTGGGCTTGGAACCCAACCCAAGAAAAACCGATGCATGAGTATCACGACAAACTGTGGGAGAATAAAGTGGACAAATTCATTTACGAAATTTTCAACTGGGTGATGGTGTCCCTGCACATCACCATTTTTGGTCACCCGCCACCTCGCATCTCGGATAACATTGCTACAAATCTGAGTGGTATAGCGGACTGGTACGTGGAAGCAGAGTTCTCCTATTTCAGAGTGTTCGGAGCTATTGTTCCCCCGCTGGCATTACCATTGTTCATCCCCGACAAGCTAGCTTGTCACGAGATCGCCCGACAAACAGTGATTGGCGAGGTGAGTAAAGAACTCAAAACATCTTCAAAGAAGGTGTGGCCATTTTTTCCCGTTCAGCTAAATTCTTATTCTTTATTGGATTTCGGGCATGCCAAAGCTGAGGCTGCAACCCTGGAAGACCTGAGTTTGGTCTCCATCAAGTATAAAAAGCATGATCCCCAAAAAATTGTGAGCAACCATTTAGCTAATTGTGGGCTAAAGAGGTTTGAACATGAGTTTTCACCCTCGGATGACATTTTTTGAGGGGCGAGGTCTTATGAGGAAGTGATAGCTCGGATTCAATATTTAGCACCCAAAGACGCGACCTCTGTATTGAGATTCCAGGAACACAGATGAAAATGTCTTCCTGCGGTGCTGCGAGGAGGAAGCCCGGACATTTCTGAGACAGAACCGAAGGATGATGAAGGCCCCAAAGATGCAACTTCTGGTTCAGGAAAAAGCCAGAATGAGGGGGAGCAAATGAAGAAGCCCGAAGAAGAGGCACAGAATATGGACCCGCCAGAGACCCAGAATCCGAAAACTGATACGAAGACCCCTGAACCTCCACAGAAGCAGGACCCGGTCATCACCCCAGGAAAGGCAGCGAAACAAATCAGGAAACCCATCACTTTTGTTACCCCCTTGCAGTCGACGGAAGGAAATATAGAAGAAGGATGGATTTTAAATTAGGAACTGAGGCCTATCAGAGCAGAAGAACTTCCTCCAAACGAGTTCTTCTTTGACAAAAAGAGGAAAGCGGTCATGAAAAGGGAATTCTACCAGGAGGGAGAATCGACCGCTAAAAAATTCAAGGTTATGATGGTTGGAAAGAACAATAAGAATGAACAATTCACCACAGAGATCGCAGAAACGCTGGGAGCGTATGCTTCGACGAATCAATTTTCGGTCGGATTGTTGAAAAAGCAGCTCAAAAGAAAAAATCACCTGATCAAGACTCTCAAAGCCAGAGTAGCTTCGGCCACAGAAAACGCTAAAGGTCAGTTGAGTGGGGAAATAGAACTGGCTCGACTAGCTAATAGAAATGAAATAGAAGTGCTCAAAGCCAAGCTAGAGCAAGAACATCTAGTGATCTGAGATGGTCAGATACAGGCGGGTCAACAGAGGACTATGATCGCAGAGTTGCAGGCTCAGGTAGAGGTTGTTGAAAGTAGGGTGATCGATGTCGAGGGTTTTAAATCCTGAGCAATCCAGATTCGGAGCAGGATCTCTTCTGCACAACAGAGTTTGCTAGGCAAAGTGGGAGTGATTCGAGAGGATTGCCTACTGATGCATCGGATTTTCAAGAACCTGACTGTCAGAGAAAGGAATGCAGAAGCAGCTCGGGTCGCCTTTCAGGAAGCGGTGATAGCTACGAACAATAGAGTTTCGGTAGGTTCTCCCAGACTCACCATCCCAGAACAAACTAGAGGTAACATTCTGTTGAAATATTGGGAGCATAACATTGCCCTAGGCAAGGAACAGGCCCAAAAAGTAACCAATTCATTAGAAGAAACCTTCAATGCTATAGATGGCGAGCTGTTGGGTATGGATAGTGAAGGTGATGCAGAAAATTTAATGCAAATGAATATAGAACAGATCTCGCTCGATCTAAAAGAGAAGGATGAGAGAGATTCGACTGATATCTCTCAGATGGACAGGGTGGACATGGCTCAAGTTGACAAGCACTTAATCCAACCCAGTGCACAACTAAGTGCCCTCGACATCGTCGATGTAAAAATGGGGGACAAGCTGTAGCAGTTAGCCCGAGAATGTTACTTCACCCAGGCCAGCTGTCAAGCGGAACCTTCGCAGCTCGTATCTCAGTTTGTGGAAAAATGTAACGCCTGCATCGAATCCGCGCAAAGATGAGCACCTGGCACCAATTGAAAATAGAGTAGGAGAAAGGGAGTGATTTCACTCCTCTCGGTTGTAACCGAATTTCTGAAACCGTTGAGATTCTAACTGATCTGTAAAAGTGTATAAATATATCACAGAAAGAAGAAAATAAGGTTGGACCTTTTTGTGTCGATTGTAATAGAGTTTCTGCATTCGAGAAGTTAATATAAGAAAATCTGGAGATTCTTGATTCCGTCAAGACTGTGTTACAAGTTTGTTTCTTTGTATTTCATGTTTCATTTCGTTCCATTTTTCATAATTGATGTGCTTCGTTATACTTTAGTACAACCATTACTATAACGAAAGGATTTTAGTTTTCTGCAATTGTTTATTGTCTTTCCTCTGCACCAGCTATCCGCGGGTGTAAGACCAATATGCACTTTCAGAATTCTATATATATTCTTTGCTATGTCATTTATTTCCTTACTAATTTCCTCTTCTGTTTATTTGTGAGTTTTCTCTTTAACAAGAACCTTGCGTTATATGCAGCTAAATGTATTTCTCTCATCTCGCACCTTTTATTAAAATACAATACAATTACGGGAAAGAGCCTTCAATTTGCAATTCTATTTTGTCCCTAAAACGTAAAATTCTTTTTTATTCGACCAAATCGAGACAACATTTAATCTCTCTTTAAATCCTTTCATACTCTTACTGTTCCTCCATGACTGTCCCTGCAACAACACAGCCTAATATCGAACCCGGACTATCGAACCAAATGCATATTGCCTTAAACCTTTTTGACATAATCCTTAAAACTGCTAATAACTGAAACAAACTTGAACATTCATGGGCAACCATTGAACAAGATATAACTACTCAGGAACAGTTGGAAGCTAGACAACTCCAACGTAGAAATCTTCCCTAGTTTCCTTTACTGAAGGTTGACATTACCCTCTTACCCATTTTTCACCTACTTTTGGATGCCTTGACACTGTACTTTTAAGCCTTAAGTACAGACTCAGGAACAACATCTTTGTGGCGCCGTTGCCGGGGACTGAAGTTACGAAATCTTTTCCCTGGGAGAACGACATTTATTTCGTTGAAAGTGCTACTCCTTGATAGTGAACACTGAGTACACACAATTTTAAGGCTTTTTCAGTCTTTCACTTGGTGACTCCACGAAAAATTAAACTGCCATTCGGTAGAAGGAATACCAGACAGAACACGGATGGTAAGCTGATTACGCCTGCTACTGATCTCGAAAATTTTTTAAAGACTAAAAACCCACTTTTAAAGACTAAATGCCATTCAGAACCTTCTACTTCACGTAGTCCTCTGTTTGATACCAAAGATCTGACGTCAAACTGCTTTGAAGTTAGGAGTGAGATTCATTCGACTTTCCCATCCATACACAAGGAAAAGGGTCCTCTAGAAAGTTCGTCGACAATTGACGTACCATCTTTTCTTCGACAGAATTTCTCGATCTCGCCTGATTCCAAAAAGTGTATTACACACTCATTTTCTACACCCGAATCGATGGCAGTTTCGGAGGAGGTGGTGGAGGCGCTCCTAGAGGAGGAGTTGGAGGTCAAGGGCATGTCCCTCCTCCTAGAGTATTCACAAAAGTAGCATCGAGATACGCTCCCCTAGTTTTGCCCGTCCCCCTTCACGATCTTCCTGAAAATTACATCAAAAATCTTCCTAAGTTCACTGGGGAGGGAGATCTAACCGCAGCCGAGCATATAAATTTCTTTGACCAATTCGTAGATGTCTGTGGTATCGAGCACGAAGATGTCTATTCAAGACTCCTTGTCCATACTTTTGAAGGACAGGTCCGAACTTGGTTTCGGAGCCTCCCCGCAGCTTCTATCCAGACATACGATGCTTTCGAAGATGCTTTCCTTAGACAATGGGGAGAGCGAAAATATCACTTATATTACCTTACCGAGTTTGGGTCCCTAAAGAAAAAGAACTCAGAATCAGTCATGGAATTTATTCTGAGATTCAACAAACTGTATAATAAGATTCCATCCGCAGTTAAACCCTCCGAACCCTCATCTAAAGTAACCTTCGCAGGAGCTTTCGAGCCGGATTTCGCACTACTTTTGCGAGAAAGAAGAGGAGCCACCCTAAATAGAATGCAAGACGATGCTGTCGAAATAGAATCTAATATGATGGCTTCAGGTAAATTAAAGGCTAAAGTAGAAACAGTCAACCACGAAAATAGATGCTATAGAGAACCAGCGGGTCCTTCAGGGTCAAATAGATACACTGATGACAAAGTAGATGATATGGCCCGAGTAATTAAAGAGTTGTCCAACAAAATCTCTAGGATGGAGTTGGACCAGTTTAAAGTTGATTCTTCTAATAAAAAGGATTTCAGAAGAAACCCAAATCCCCAAAATCAACAGAGACAAATAAAGAACGAGGATCAAAAAATACAAGCTCCATTAAAGAACGGAAATTTTATAGGAGCAAACGACCTCCAAGATTTCGGAGATTCGGAAGATGAAGTCACTAATTTCGGTGATGATTGTTCGCAGCCGTTTCTGACTCGTGAAGACTATGAAAAATCTTTGAACACCCCACGACCGTCTAATGAGGATGAAGAAAGAGATCACACTAATCCCTCTGTATCTCAACTAGAAATAGAGATGATAATGGTCGAATTTCAACCAAAATACAACTTAAGATCTAAGAGTAAGCCCACCTCAATGAACCAACCCAAGAAAATCCTTCAAAAAGGTCAAGCTTATGAACCTCCTTCTGAAGAGACCTTGTTATCCAGCAACAAAACCAAGATAGCGAGCACTCAAGAGTCCGAGGTAAAAAAGGTTGAAACTCAAACACAAGAAACTGAACCAATAGATAAAGTTACGTCTTCAACTAAGATCACGAGTGATAAAGCGATCCAGACAAGTAAGTTGGAAAGAAAAAATTTGGAAGTCTCAACCAAAGAAACGGACAAGGTAAACACATCTTTCAGTTTTGAAAATGAGTTAAACAAAATTAAGACACTGATTCCTTTGGTAGAATTAGCAAAAAATCCCACTTATCGGAAGCAAATTGCCAAAGCGATGGGTGTTTATGAGCTAGAAAGTCAGCCTGATGTTATAAACCTGGAAGATAATAGAACTAACATCACCTTTAGTCCCCATTTTGAAGGATCCAAAGATAACATCGCTCCTTTTTATATCACCCTGAACATACATGACCAGTTGCTGCACAATTGTATGTTAGACTCCGGAGCTTCTCATAATGTTATGCCCAAAATTATTATGGAGAAGCTAGGCCTCCAGATCACAAGACCTTATGGGAATCTGTACTCTTTTGATTCAAGGAAGGTTAAATGCATGGGAATGATAAAGGATCTGGTGGTTACCCTGGCACAAGTCCCTGTTAAGAGTATCCTGATGGACGTGGTTATCACCGATATCCCCCCTAAATATGGTATGCTATTATCTAGGTCATGGGGAGCTAAATTGGGGGGTTCTCTTCAGTTAGACATGTCTTATGCCACAATCCCTATGTTCGGTGGTCAGTTTACTCATTTATACAGGGAAACAAGATTAGCATACATGGTCAGTGACCCTCAAAACCCGCACAACTTTCCCATTTACATAGCAAACCAAGATCTGGGAAACTGCATCTTGTCTTTTGATGATGGTCTGGAAGGTTGCCTGGAAGAAATCGATGCGAAGCAAGAAGAGTTAACCCCCTTGACAGAAGAGTTGTGTAATAGTGGTATATGGAAAATGTATTTCGATGGTGCTTTGTCTTCCGAGGATGCTGGTGCTGGGGTACTTTTGGTAGTACCTGAAGGTAAGTTCATTGTTCCTTTCTCCTATCATTTGCAGTGGGACATAGATTACACTAACAACGTATGTGAGTATGAAGCATTGATCTTAGGATTAGAAGCTGCCAAGAAATTGCATATAAAAAACTTGGAGGTATACGGTGACACAAAGTTGATAGTAAGACAAGTGAACCGACAGTACCTATCCAAGCATCCCAGACTAAGAACCTACAGAAATTGTGCTTGGTATTTTATGGAAAACTTTTTCTCATCTGTAAAGGTCCATTTCATCCCTCGCACAGAAAATCTACATGCTGACGCATTGGCCAAGGAAGCTTCAACCTTTTCTCCTCCCACGACCGTCAAACTGAAATATCACATTGAAATCAGATACAAACCGTCTATACCAGACAATATCCGACACTGGCAGGTTTTTGAAGATGACGAACAAATCAAGAAATTTCTTACAGCAGTAGGTGAGTTCTCCAAAACTCATCCAGACCAAGAGAATCAAAATGACCCGGCGTGGATTATGCAAGAAGGGGAAGATCCTAAAACCTTCTGAGAAAAAATAGCGGATCATCGTATGTTGGTCCTTAAAAACAACCAAATTCTGAAAGGTTTAATTCCTTTAGAAAGACTTTTCGATCAAAATGATGTACCTATGAAATCCACTTTGCAGCCCCAACCAGAAGAAGTGGAGGACTGCGATATAGGAACTGAGAAAGAATCCAGGATAGTAAAGATATATAAGTTCCTCCCTCCCAAAGTAAAAGTCCAGTATACAGACCTACTCAGACAGTACAAAGATGTTTTCGCCTGGTCCTATGATGAGCTTAGAATGTATGACACTTCCATAATCGAGCACAAGATACCTTTGAAGCCCGGGGTCAAATCGTTTAGGCAAAATCTTAGGCAAATTAACCCCATTTTGTTTCCCGTGATTGAAAAAGAAGTTAAGAAGCTTTTAGATGCGAAAATAATCATACCTTTGAGGTACTCAGACTGGGTCGCTAATTTGGTCCCGGTCAGAAAAAAGAATGGAGAAATCAGACTATGTGTGGATTTTCGAAATTTGAATAAGTCTTCTCTCAAGGATAATTATCCGCTCCCCAAAATGGACCACGTCCTAGAAAAGGTAGTCGGAGAAAATCGAATGTCTATGATAAATGGGTTCTCTAGGTATAACCAAATCGCCATGAACGAGCAAGACAGAGAAAAAACTGCTTTCACCACACCATGGGGTACATTCATGTATGAAAAAATGTCGTTTGGGTTGATGAATGCAGGGGATACATTCCAACGCACTATGGACATCGCTTTCGTAGGAGAAAGAGACAAGTTCGTAGTCATCTACCTCGACGATTTGACGGTTTTCTCTAAAACCGATGAAGAACATTTGATTCATCTAAAACAAACTTTCGAAAACTGCCGCAGGTATGGTCTGTTTTTGAACCCAAAGAAATCACATTTCGCTATGCGGGAAGGTAAGCTTCTGGGTCATATTGTATCTAAGGATGGGATCAAGATTGATCCTAAGAGGATTGAAGCAATAGAAACTATAAATATTCCCAGAAACGTAAAATAAATTCAATCTTTCTTAGGTACAATAAATTTTTTACAAAGGTTTATCCCCAATTTTGCTGAGATTGTCAAATTGATCACAGGAATGTTGAAGAAAGATAGCAGAGTAAATTGGATGACTGAGGATAAAGCATCATTTGCACATATTAAGAAATTCATCAATGAGGCACCTGTGTTAGCAAGCCCAGATTACCTGAAAGATTTTCTTATCTTCTCGTTTGCTTCTGAACATACTATCGCCGTAGTGCTCCTGCAAAAGGATGATGAAGGATTCGAATGGCCGATCGTGTTTTTTAGCAAGAGTCTTAGAGACGCCGAACTAAAGTATGACATAATAGAAAAACAGGCGTACGCAATGGTGAAAGCACTAAAAGCATTCAGAACCTATGTATTGCATTCAAAAATTATCGCGTACGTGCCAACCAGTGCTGTGAAAGATATATTGGTACATCCAGACAGTGATGGAAAACGAGGGCCCTGGCTCGCTAAAATAAAAGAATTTGATCTGGAAGTCAAGCCGACTAAATTGATAAAAGGGCAGGGTTTAGCCAAACTCTTGGCCAAGTCTGACCTTAGAGCCCTTGATATTAATTGCCTCCAAGAAGAAGAAGCAGACACACACCTGCATGAGCTGGATGATCAAACAAATCCAAGAAAGATTGAGGAAAAGTTCATATCGTCAGGTTGGTACAAAGACATCGTGTTCTACCTGTTGAACCTGAAGTGCCCAGATGGACTATCATCAGCCAAATGTAGAACTTTAAAACTCCACGCGGTAAAATATTGCATCGCTGAAAACCAGCTATATTGGAAGGATCCACTCGGGTTCCTACTAGTCTGTTTGGTTGAGTCGGAAACTCCACGGGTTATAGAAGAATTTCATGGAGGAGTCTGCGGAGGACACCACGCATGGAGAGCCACAACCTACAAGATCTTGAGGGCCAAATACTATTGGCCAAAACTATTTTCGGACGTCAATTCCAAAGTGCGTACCTATAACCCTTGTCAAATATTCGCTGGTAAACAGAAGCTCCCGGCACTGCCACTCATTCCAGTCAAAGTTGAAGCTCCATTTCAACAATGGGGTCTAGACTTTATAGGGGAAATTAATCCCCATTCCAGTGCTCAGCATAAATGGATTCTAACAGCCACGGATTATTTCACTAAGTGGGTGGAATCCATTCCAACCAAAAGGGCAACAGACTCGGTGGTAATCGATTTTTTGGAAGACAATATCTTGCCAAGATTCGGGTGTCCCCGAAAAATAGTTACTGATAATTCCCAGGCCTTCAAATCTATGGCCATGATCAGTTTCTGTCAGAAGTATAATATCATTCTCGGCCATTTCACTGCATATTACCCTCAGGGGAACGGATTGGCCGAATCATCTAACAAGAGCCTGGTGAACATAATCAAGAAAGTACTGGATGAAAATAAAAGGTCTTGTCATGTGCACCTAAAATATGCATTATGGGCAAACCACATCAGCACTAAAAGGTCTATCGGTATTTCGCCTTTCCAAATGGTCTATGGCACAGATGTTGTTCTACCTATAAACCTAGAATTACCGGTGATGAAATTATGGCAGGATCAAAACGAAGAACCCAATCATGTAACCAAGAGAATAAATCAGTTGATCGAGGTTCAACAGCATAGAGTGGAAGTTGATGATAAAATGTAGAAGTACCAAGATGATATGAAAGCATTATTCGACCTCAAGGCAAAGGACAAAGAATTCCTCCCAGGTGACTTAGTATTAAGATGGGATGCGAGAAGGGAAGAAGCCACGAAGCATAGAAAATTTGACCACCTTTGGTATGGACCTTTCAAGGTCTCGGCTCCAGAAGGGAAAAATTCTTTTCTTCTGGAAAATATAGACGGAGAAGTCCTCAGTGCCCCTGTCAACGGGCAATATCTGAAACATTACATGACATAACAGTTGTAAAAAAAAAAAAAAAAATCGTAAATAAATAAATTCATGTTTTGTACATACGTATATTTTCATTTAAAAATTTACTTTTAATTTTTGGTTTTTTGTTCCTAAACTCTCGACACATTTCCAATAAGATTCGTATTTGTTTTTTACAAGATTCCAGCTGCAGACGAAACTAGCAGGAAAAGTAATTTGCGGGTCTGTGTCAGAAATAGAGCGACATAAAACAGGTGATACCTAAAATATTTTCATAATGCACAAAAAAAGTGAAAAGAAAAGATAAAGGTGAGCTTTCGAAATACACAGATTATAAAAGACTATTTAAAGTAAACCAAGGTAACGTTTTTCAAATGGCAGTGTCGGCTAAAACATTAGATAGCAGGATTATTCCTTGGTTTGATAATCTTCGAGTTAAAGTAATTTGAATGAATACACTAAATCTAAAAATTGTCAGTCAGAATAACTGTCCCCAAAGATATCTATAAGAGCTAGTCTTGAACTGTTTTGACCTTTGTGTTTTCAATCAACAAATCACTGCCTTGTACCCTATCTATCTTCGGGTCTAACTTTTAGCAAGTCACCATATTTCCGAGTCATTGCGAAGGGATATAAGTTTTTTGTTCTAACCTTGGGGGTTTTGAAACAGATCTTGATAGGAAAGTAGGTATTCATGACTACTTGATCTCCTGCTAAGCAAAGGGACATTTAGAGTGATCTTAACTTTCCTAGGTTTTTTAACAGCATCAGAAGAATCAAAGCCTGCTTAAATGGGATGCCCCTTAAAAAATATAATTTCCTTTTTTCCCTAAGAATGAAGGTGTTGTGAAGGTCAAGGGAAGCTTAGTACAAAGTAATTTAAATGAGTTGACAGACCTCTGATGCAAAATATTACACAGATATCAGCCCTGATACAAACTGATTGCCCCCATCTTCATGCTTAAAAAGTAAATTATAAGACAGGTGGTGAAAGGAAATTCAGAAATGATTGCCCCCACATAGTCTAGGAAGACGATGAAAGGAAATTCAGAAATGATTGCCCTCGTCTCAGCCTTTAAATGCATAAATTTCTTCTGAAGTGGTGAAAGGAAATTCATTGAAAGGGGCCAGACAACTTCACCGGGGTACTGAACAGGCTCGCTGGCAGTGAAGCAATGTCTGAGATATCTGTAAGGCTGTTATACATGAATATCACTCTACTCTGGTAACTAATGCTTTCTAAAAACCTGATCAACATCCCAAATTTAGATGGGACTTCCCAATTTAAAATATATAATCTCATTCTTTTGATGCAGGCCGAGAGACTCAAGATCTGTTGAATCTCCTAGGGTCATTTCGACTGTCTTGAAACATACCCAAAGTTAGTAGTGGGAAAGGGAAAATTGTGAAAGAGACTACAACTGTGTTTGGAAAGAGTATCTGATTTTGAAAAAACTTCTCGATGTAAAAAATGAAGTCTTTTTCCCCTTTCAATCCTTTTCCTTGAATTTTTCTGCATGTTTGAGATTCTGACTCCATTTACCCAATATTGGCACGTGGTCTACTATTCTTCCCGCCTCACGGGAAGGCAAGATCCCTAGTTGGAGCCTATGTTGGAGTCACCCTGGTTTTATTTTTACCCTTCACAATTTTC
>ML780869.1:498883-576469 GCA_009831015.1 Picea engelmannii | reverse complement strand
CCCCGAAGCTTTGAAAACTCCGCAACCTTGTCAAATAAGCAGCGATGCTTTTTCTACCTTCAAAAACAAGTCCACTTTGTAAGAACATTCGCTCTTTTTGTTTTATTTCGGGATCTTGCAAGTTGGATACTTTAATCCTTGAGTTCACACGTCCCGAGTCACGAAACGGCGAAGTCGTTTTCAATTTCACCCGAGGCATTAACTACGGTAAAATATTTGACTCATGTTTTGACGTCGTCATGGTTTCGCACCTCAGTGTTCGTCAAACCCAAATTTTCTTTTTTACAGCCCCGAGAGCCGAGAACACGAGGAACTTTGTGATAACCCTGGTCAAGGATTAAAGGTAAAAAGCTAACCATGGTTAAATCTGTTCTCGGCGTCTCACCACTCGGCACTATCTTTTCAAAAGTTACGGCGTCTAAAATCCTGACTCAAGAAGTCACGACGTAATTATAGCAAGATTAATTAGTCGCCTAATCTAAGATTTTCTTCCCCTAAATTGAACCTTAATTATCGCCATCTCGCGGTTTCGCGACTCGGCATACCAATCTCCCAAAAACTTTCCTTCGAAGTTCTGAGTCACAATATGGCGAATAAAATGATTATGAAATTAATGATGCTCCAAATTGCGATTACTGTTAATTAAACCAAAATCGGTCCTCGCAGTCTCGCGAGTTGAAGACTCAAAATGTTAAAAGGAAATCCATGATGTAGTGAACAACGAGAAAGTTATTAACGTTGCTAATTTTTGATATTTTAAAATAAAGCAAGATATGTCCCGCTCCCCAAGGCATTCACACTTCCCGAGATAGCCATTTGCTCTCCATACTTCGACTGACTGTCAAATCGCCATAAATTTATGACATTTATGGAGAATAAGGGTAAATCCACGCATATAAGATCGGATTTTATGCAATTAATTTGTTTCTAATTACGATTTGACAGGCTTATTTCGAAAAGTACCGAATTTTCTAATATATGTAAGAGTTTCAGTTTCTTATGATTTCTGAGTAAAAGCACGCAGAGCTCGTCATTTCTGAGTAAACTGATTTCTGCATGTATACGCAGTTCTACCGCAGAAGGGCGAAAACACAAGCTTCAGCTATGGCTCCACGGAAAGCAACGAAAGTGAATGTTGAGATTGCAGGGCAAGGATCGGATAATGTCTCTAACACTTCGCCTCGGAGTGTCGGCTCGGTCCCTAGCTGGTCGTTTGTTTCAGATATTCTGCAATCTGAGTTGGTGAATTATTCAGACTCCGAAGACAACGAAAAGGATGACCTGAACACTAAATACAAGATAGTTGTTCAATCTGGAATGCACAGGGTAGCAACCAGACCACGGTTGCTTCCATATTATGATATGATCCGATGGGTGTTGGATCACATAGACCTACCCACCAGAACTATCATGAATGACCAACGGGTCACGATCGGGACTTTTAGACCAGAGCACATCCAAACCATGTATAAGCTCTCGACAACATCTGAATACACGTATGATGTTGAATTCTTGGAGGGATTCAAAGAGAAGGAGTGCACTCAGTATGACAAAACCATGCCCGGTTTGATAAAGGAGTGGGTTTCTTGCTCTGCAAAATTCATAGCAAATGACCAGGGCGTTTATTCAATCGCTTCGCTGGAGCCACAGTATATGTATGTGGCAATGATGACATGCCGACTATTCAGAGGGGAGGACACATCGCATTTCTACATTGCGTGGGTGCCTCTCATGTTTTGGGTCACAGAAGGTTGCTCGTTTAATTGGGCAAAGATACTCTCAGACAGTTTGGCCAATCGGGTCACAGAGTATCGGGAGCAGAGGGAAAGCAGGAGACCATCCTCATTTTTCATGTCTGCATATATCATGGACGTGGTATGTTCCATGACACCATTCCCTTTGATGAGTTGGGCTTGAAACCCAGCCCAAGAAAAACTGGTACATGAGTATCACGACAAACTGTGGGAGAATAAAGCAGACAAATTCATTTACGAAATTTTCAAAAGAGATAAAGAGGTTTGAACATGAGTTTTCACCCTCGGATGACATTTTCTGAGGGGCGAGGTCTTATGAGGAAGTGCTAGCTCGGATTCGATCTTTAGCACCCCAAGACACGACCTCTGTATTGAGATTCTAGGAACACAGACAAAAATGTCTTCCCGCGATGCTGCGAGGAGGAAGCCCGGACGTTTCTGAGACGGAACCGAAGGATGATGAAGGCCCCAAAGATGCAACTTCTGGTTCAGGAAAAATCCATAACGAGGGGGAGAAAATGAAGAAGCCCAAAGCAGAGGCATAGAATCTGGACCCGCCAGAGACCCAAAATCCAGAATCTAAGATGAAGACCCATGAACCTTCGCAGAAGCAGGACCCGGTCATCACCCCAAGAAAGGCAACGAAACAAATTGGGAAACCCATCACTTCTGTTACCCCCTTGCAGTCGACGCAAGGAAATATAGAAGAAGGATGGATTTTAAATGAGGAACTGAGGCCTATCAGAGCAGAAGAACTTCCTCCAAATGAGTTCTTCTTTGACAAAAAGAGGAAAGAGGTGGTGAAAAGGGAATTCTACCAGGAGGGAGAATCGACCGCTAAAAAATTCAAGGTTATGACTGATGGAAAGAACAAAATGAATGAACAATTCGCCACAGATATCGCAGGAACGCTGGGAGTGTATGCTTCGGCGAATCAATTTTCGTTCAGATTGTTGAAAAACCAGCTCAAAAGAAAAAATTGCTAGATCAAGACTCTCGAAGCCAAAGTAGCTTCGCCACAGAAAACGCTAAAGGTTAGTTGAGCGGGGAAATAGAACTGGCCCGACTAGCTGATAGAAATGAAATAGAAGTTCTCAAAGCCAAGATGGAGCAAGCACATCTAGTGATCCGAGATGGTTGGATACAGGCGGGTCAACAGAGGACTATGATCACAGAGCTGCAGGCTCAGGTAGAGGTTGCTGAAAGCAGGGTGATCGATGTCGAGGGGTTTAAATACCCAGCAATCCAGATTCGGAGCAGGATCTCTTCTACACAACAGAGTTTGCTAGGAAAAGTGGGAGTGATTCGAGAGGATTGCCTACTGATGCATCAAATTTCTGAGAACCTGACTATCATAGAAAGTAATGCAGAAGCATCTCGGGTCGCCTTTCAAGAAGCGGTGATAGCTATGAACAACAGATTTTCGGCAGGTTCTCCCATACTCACCATCCCAGAACAAACTAGAGGTAACATTCTGTTGAAATATTGGGAGCATAACATTGCTCTAGGTAAGGAACAAGCCCAAAAAGTAACCAATTCATTAGAAGAAACCTTCAATGCTATAGATGGTGAGCTGTTGGGTATGGACAGTGAAGGTGACGCATAAAATTTAATGCAAATGAATATAGAACAGATCTCGCTCGATCTGAAAGAGAAGGATGAGAGAGATTTGACCGATATCTCTCAGATGGACAAGGTGGACATGGCTCAAGTTGACAAGCACTTAATCCAACCCAGCGCACAACTAAGTTCCCTCGACATCGTCGATGCACAAATGGGGGACAAGCTACAGCAGTTAGCCCGAGAATGTTACTTCACCGAGGCCAGCTGTCAAGCGGAACCTTCGCAGCTCGTATCTCAGTTTGTGGAAAAATGTAGCGCCTGCACCGAATCCGCGCGAAGATGAGAACCTGGTACCAATTAAAAATAAAGTAGGAGAAAGGGAGTGATTGCACTCCTCTCGGTTGTAACCGAATTTGTGAAACCGTTGAGATTCTAACTGATCTGTAAAAGTGTATAGATATATCACAGAAAGAAGAAAATAGGGCTAGACCTTTTTGGGTCGATTGTAATAGAGTTTCTGCATTCGAGAAGTTAATATAAGCAAATTTGGAGATTCTCGATTCCGTCAAGATTGTGTTACAAGTTTGTTTCTTTGTATTTCATGTTTCATTTCGTTCCATTTTTCATAATTGATGTGCTTCGTTATAATTTAGTATGGCCACTACTATAACGAAAGGATTTCATTTTTCTGCAATTGTTTATTGTCTTTCCTCTGCACCAGCTATCCGCGGGTGTAAGACCAATTTGCACTTTCAGAATTCTATATATATTCTTTGCTATGTCAGTTATTTCCTTACTAATTTCCTCTTCTGTTTATTTGTGAGTTTTCTCTTTAACAGGAACCTTGCGTTATATGCAGCTAAATGTATTTCTCTCATCTTGCACCTTTTATTAAAATATAATACAGTTATAGGAAAGAGCCTTCAATTTGCAGTTCTATTTTGTCCCTAAAATGTAAAATTCTCTTTTATTCGACCAAATTGAGACAGTGTTTAATCTCTCTTTAAATCCTTTCATACTCTTACTGTTCCTCCATGACTGTCCTTGCAGCAACACAACCTAATATCGAACCCAGACTATCGAACCAAATGCATATTGCCTTAAACCTTTTTGACATAATCCTTAAAATTGCTAATAACCGGGACGAACTTGAATGTTCATGGGCAGCCATTGAACAAGATATAACTACTCAGGAACAGTTGGAAGCTAGACAATGCCAACGTAGAAATCTTCCCTAGTTTCCTTTACTGAGGGTTGACATTACCCTCTTACCCATTTTTCACCTACTTTCGGATGCCTTGACACTGTACTTTTAAGCCTTAAGTACAGACTCAGGAACAACACTTCCAACATTTCCTCAAATATTTTCCTGGAGACTTAGATCTACTTGTAGATTTATATCTCCCCCCCGAAGGCTTACCAGGATTCTTGTCTTGGGTATGACCTCTTACAAATAAAGGATCTGTGTTATGACTATCCATGCTTTTCTGCCTCATCTCTTGAGATAACAAGGATGAAACTACATCCTCATACTTCAATGTAGATTGAGTGGTACTACCAATGGCTACAACCAGATTATCCCAAGAGTCTGGAAAAGAACATAACAAAGTAATACACTTATCTTCTTCTACAATCGTAATATTAACAGAGAAAAGTTGACTTACTAGAGTATTAAAGGCATTTAGATGTTCTGTCATAGAATCTCCATCTTCCATCCTAATATGATACAACTTCTTTTAAAGAAACAACTTGTTTACCAGGGACTATGATTGATACAAATTCCCAAAATTATCCCATAGTCCCTTGGCTGTAGATTCTCTCAAGACATTCAACAACACTGAATCTTCCAGGAAGAGTCAAATAATACTCTTTTCTCTTATGTTCAACTTCTCCCAATCTTCCTTCGAAATACCAGTAGGTTGTGTACTAGTAGTTTGTGTACTATTAGGTTGTGTACCAATATCCTGTGTGCTAGTATATGGTGTACCAATAGGCTGTGTACTAGGATCCACAATGATCCATTGTTCTTTGTCTACAAGAAAGTCCTCCATCTTGAGCTTCCATAGCTCAAAATTTTTACCATTGAACTTCTCTATCTCAATTCTAGATGAGCTTGCCATTCCTCTTTCTATACTCAAATATTCACTGCAAAAGCTCCCACTAAACCCTGGTTTATCACAGACCCAAGATAAACTTGATCTATCAAGACCGAGCCAAACCCTCAACAACAAAAGCGTTCCTTTGAAGACAAAAATGAGCTCTAATACCACATGTAAGTTTTAAACCTACGAAGTAAATCAATGCATATGGATTCTTAAGAAAAAAATAATTTAATCAATGGCTCATTCACATAGTACACAGAGATTTATATCAGAAACCCTCAACCGGGGAAAACCTTTCTTATATTCATTATATCAAATTTCACCATTCACCATACAATATATACAATGTTTTTAGGTATTCCGTAGATACCAACACCCACACACACACATGCAAAGAATATAACATATACGCAACACCTCAGGCTCAGGTGAAGGTGATGAAAAATATGATTACGAACTGGACTGGTTTTTGTCAGAGCCTCTTTTATCCTTGCATTTGAAATTCCCTGGTTGGTGCATTTGGGCCTACCTATGGGGTCTTCAACCTTTATTTCACATTTGTTTCATGTAACCTTGACTCCCAGTCCCTTTGAAAAGAGTCTAGTAAATCATTCATTGGCACTAGACCCTTTAGTTACCCTTATTCACTTGCTACGGTGTTTCTCCACTAACAACGAGCATTCATAGCTCTGAGGGAGTCACCCCGACATCACAGGCCTTTCTCCATTGTCAACGAGCATCCATAGCCCCAGATGATTTATCTGCATACCCTCTTCTACTGTACACTCCTTTGATATAGTTTATTTTATTTCGGTAGAATGCCCTGAGTGAGTGGAAGAGGACATCTGTTATTTGCAAAATGAGATGGCTAAGGTGAAGTTTTGCTAGATCTGTCTCTGAGGTACATGTATTCCTTTTCATCTTACCATATTTCCCTTAAGGTTTTACCAGACCACTAGGCAGACACGTCATCGCCTTTTCCAAGGTTGTTCATCTGCACAGGTTAGGTAGAGGACCCCTTAAAACAACCTCAAGTCCCCTAGCGCTTCTTGTGTTGTATGTGAGCGATGAGTTAGAAACAGAGTTTGTCATATCACATGAATTAAATTCAACCATTGTATTGCTAAACAAAATCTTCAAAAGAGCATAAGTACAATAGCAAGAAACAAAAACAAAAAATGCATTCTGCAATCGACCTACCTAAAACAACCATCGTGAAAATATAAACACAATTTTTTTTAATGGAAATATTGTTTTAGGGCTTGTCCATTCACCATGAGGGCGTCAGGTTTCCCCATCAGATTATGCAGTCGATACATGCCTACCCTGATATTCTTGGCCACCTGGAAAGGTCCAATCCATAGATTTTGAAACTTAGAATGTGTTCCTTTAGGCTCATTTGCTCTATCCCATTTTAGGACTAAGTCTCCCACTTCAAAATTCTTCTCTTTAGACTTATACTTATCAAACCACCTTTTAACTATCTGTTGATGAGATATGAAATTTAATTTTTCTTTCTCCCTTTCTTCTTCTAGCATGAGGAGGCTATCAATTCTTTGTTGTAAGACTAATGAGTTATGTCTTCTCGAATCCTGAGCAAGTTGAAGAGATGGAAGATATAGCTCGTTCAGGAGAATGGCTTCTTGTTTGTATACCATAAAGTATGGAGAATTCCAGGTGGCTTCCTTGGGTGTCACTCTATCAGCCCATAAGGTGTTGTGGAGTGAATTGTGCCAATTCCTCTGGTTGTCTGCAATTGTTTTCTTTAATATCCTTACTAGGTTCTTATTTTTTTATTCTTCCACTTCGTTCCCCTGTGGATAGTAGTTTGCAGAGTATCTGATTATGATTCCTTTATCTAGAGAAAACTCTGTTAATAAGGTGGAATAAAAGTAAGTTTCATTATCAAAAACAAGGACGGAAGTCACACCGAAACTTGTGATCAACTATTTTTCAATGAATTGGAGCACCACCTTTTCATTTACATGAGTCAGAGGGATGGCCTCTATCCATTTCATGAAATAGTCTATGGAAGTTGGTATGTATATATGATGTTTTGAAGAACTCGGTGTAATTTCTCCTATGATATCTAAACCCCATTACTCGAATGGTATGGAGACGACCATAGGTTGGAGCGGGAAAATTGCTCTCTTTTCCCTCCCGGTGCTTATTTGACATGTCTTAAAGTTCCTAGCATATGTGTGAGCGTCCTTGAACAGAGTAGGCCAATAATAAATAGCTCTCAATATTTTATGAGCAATGGTGTTTCCTATGAAATGTCCACCTGCAGGACCATCACGGCACTCCTTCAAAACTTTGTCTGCATCTTCACATTCGAGACATCTTAAAATTACCCCATCATAATTAACATGGAAGAGCACCGAATTTATGAGGTGATATTGTGTTGATTTCAACCTGAGGGCCCTCCTTTCCCTAGGATTTAGGTTTTTGGGGCAAGTTCCATGATGCAGGAGATAAGTCAGTTTCTCATACCAGGACTCTTGCCTTGGGGAGACGTATGAAGCTTCACCACACCATCATTCCAATTCATTCTCCCATCCAAGGTATTCATTTACTTGGTCCCGGGCTTCAGCTTCTAGTTTGCATAACCATTTTCCTTTAACCAGTTTAGCAGGTTTTATATCTAGATCGAATTCTTGGACTAATTCCATCCATTTTCCTCTTCTTTCCCCCATCTCCTGTTGAGTGAATAGGGATCGAATTGCAGGGTGAGGCAAAATGACTTTAGTAACGGTTCTTAAGGATGTAAGATCTTAAGTGTTTCACTGCCTTGTATACTTCATAAGCCTTCTTGTCTATAAGAGGGTAATTTAGTTTGGCCCCTTGAAAATTAGTGCTCATGAATGATATCAAGGCCTTGTTGTCATCATATTTATGATTCAATATTGCAAATAACGACTGGTCGAAGGTGAAAGTATAGAGGAAGAAATATTTGCTAAAATCAGAACTTCGCGACACTAGTGATTGAGATATCGCAATATTAATATTGTTGAAATCCCTTTTTCGTTCATTGTCCCAATTAAATTCAACATCTTTGCAGATCATTTTTTGTAAGGGTTTGATAGTTTCAGCGAAATAGGGGGTGAATTTTCTTACAAAATTGATTTTCCCAAACAACAATTGCATAACATTTTTGTTGTGAGGTAATGGAATTTGAGATATATCCTTAATCCTTTTTGGGTCTATGGGAATCCGTGCTTGAGATATAATATGACCTAGAAATTTACCTTCCTCAATACCAAAGCTATTTTTCTTAGGGTTTAAGGAGATACCGTATTTCCTACACCTTTTGAAAATATGGGTTAAGTGTTAGATGCGATCTTCTTTTTCTTTGAATACACAATCACGTCATCCATGTAGACTACTACACATTTGTTGATTAGTCCTTGAAACGCTATGTCCATGGCCCTCTGGAAGGTTTCCCCTACATTGATTAACCCAAAGGTCATACGTTTATAAGGGAAGGTTCTCTACTTGGTTAAGAAGGTATTTTTCAAATGGTCTTCCTCTGAAACTAGAACTCAGTTTTAACCTGAAAAAACGTCCAGTAGGGAGAAAATATTAGAGCCTGACATGGTCTGCAAGAGTTTCTCCATTGTTGGGACTGATTAGTTGTCCTTTTTTGAAGCTCTGTTGAGGTTTCTGAAATCTACGCACAAGTGGATTTCCCCCAAATTTTTCCTCACATGAACCAAATTTTCTACCCATGCAGAGTGTCTAACCTAGAAGATAATCTTGGCATCTAGTATTTTCTTTAACTCCTGACACATGTGAGGCTCCAGGGATGGGTGTTGTTTCTGGAGCTTCTTTTGGAAGGGTTTTACTTCAGGATTTAACATGATAGTGTGTTGAATGATATGAGTATCATAAGTTTTCAGATCTCAATAGGACCATGTGAAAACACCTTGATATTGTTTGAAAAGTTTGAAATAGGACTTCCTCTCCTCTTTAGATATTGTCTTTCATTCTTTGACACTTTAAATATTTCCCTCAGATCAAAAATGTTCTCTAAATTGGCTACTCCCTTCGGTATCATGTGAGACCTTGGTTTTTTAGTCGGTTGATCTATATGAGGATTGATTTCCACTAATTTCTCATGGAATACTTCTTTGTCAATAACCAAGTCTTTAAAATGATCCCGATTGGTCAAAAAATTGATGATCTATTGATCTCCTTCAAAGACCTTCCAATTAGAAATATTGTTGGGCATCGATGGTTTGTAGAGAAGCTCCACATTGAACCGGGAGGCATCATAGTCTTCTAGTGGTGATAACCTAGAGGTAGCGGTGTGTTGCATGGAATTGCAAGTAGTCAGTTCTCCTTGGTGTATAGTGACAAGGGACTAATCGCCTCTCATGGATCCTTGAATTCTGGAAGTGGTGAGTTTACCAATCACCTTCGGGTTTTGGTGTAATGACAACTGTACTACCAACAAGTGGTATCAGATTTGATGCCTTTGATCAAAGGTAGATCCATAAGCTTAAACATGACTATCTATGAAGGAACTTCAACCAATAAGGCCCCCTTGTTCAATGGAACAAACTTTTCCTTCTGGAAAGTTAGGATGAGAACCTACATAATGGATTTAGGTGCAGATGTCTAGGATGTGGTAGAGACTGGTTATTTAAAGCCAATTGTACTAGATTCTAAGGATGACACGATGGAATTCAGCTTCAATGCTAAAGATATGAATGCTATTCTGAGTGGGATTGAAGAATCTGAGTTTCTCAAAGTCATGCACTGTGATTTAAAAAAAGTTATGTGGGACAAGTTGATAAGTAGTTATGAAGGTAATGAAAAGGTGAAAGATGCAAAACTTCAAACTCACAAACTAAAATTTGAGTAGTTAAATATGGATGAATATGAAACTATCAGTAAGTATTTCTTACGTATAGAAGAACTTGTCAACACTATGAAAGGTCTAGGTGAAATGATAGATGAATCTTTTCTAGTCCAGAAAATATTAAGATCTATTCCTGATAGATTTAACTCAAAGGTCTCTGCTATAGAGGAAATAACTGATCTCAAAACGTTGACACTAGATCAATTTTTTGGAACCCTAACTTCTTATGAAATGAGAATCACTATAGGTAAATCCACTACAAGAGAGTCATCCTTTAAAGAAAAGAAAAAAAAAGACTCCAATATATATGAGATTGAAGCAAATTTTGTGAGAAGACTGACGAAAGGATCAAGCAAATACAAAGTTAAGTTGCCCTTAAAATGTTTCAACTATGATAAGATAGGTAATTTTTCAAATAAGTGTCCTCACAAAAGAAAGGATCGGACATATGATGATGAATATAAGCACAAACACAAAAAGGTCTATAAAGAGAACAATTTTAAGAAGAAAAATCTTTGTGTAAACAATGATGACGATCCTTCAGATGATGAAAAAAATGACTCTTCTATTGAAATTAAAATAAAATTTCTCATGCTAATGGCTTTAGAAGACCTAAACATTGAAGATACAGGAAGTGAGTTCATTTATTGTGAAGCAGTAGTAAATCTCGAAGGAGAACTTGTCAGTTCCATGGAAGAGATTGATAGACTCAGAGAAAAGAAAAGAAAAGAAAAACAATTACTACTCAGGTATGAGAAAACATACAATGAACCATTTCAAGAAATTGTTATGTTGAAGTTTAAGTTAGAAGAAACTAAGAGTATTGAAGACATCCTCAAACAACAATTGAAGGAAGCCAAAACAAAAGGTGAAAAAATGGAAGTTGAAGTAGTGTCTGTCAGAAAAGATATAGAGAAATTTTAGGCCTTATATCATCAAAACCTGACAAGCATTAAAGCCTAAAAAGGATTATCCACCATTATTAATCAAAAAAGGAATCCAAAGTTGAAAAATGGTTTTGGTTATGAAGAGGGATCAAGTAGAAGTCAACCAAGAAACAAAGAATCCATCAAGTTTGTCAAATTTACAACCATTGACAACAATGAACCTACAGAAACAAAGGAAGATAATCGGCTACCAAGGAGGAGTGAAGGAAAAAGTACCATAACTGAATATGTAGAAAAAATAAATAATACACCCTCTACTCAAGGAAATCATCAGCATGGAATAAATCGACCTGCTCAAAGAAGACAACCTTTTCCAGGTACAAAGATTTTTTCTATGGATATTGTTTTTACTGCTCTAACTTTGGCCACAAAGTTGTAAATTGCTCTTTAAGATGTATACATGAGCAATCAAGACACCCAAGGAATAAATATCTGTCACAACAAAGAATGAGACAACTAAATAACAAACAATCAAAGACTGCAAATCATGTGATGGCTGGGAAAAAGACGCAGATTAAACATAACAATCGTTATGATCCTTTATTCAATGAACCAAAATGTTACATCTGCCATAATTATGGACATAAAGATGCAGACTGTCGCCTAAAGAACTATAATACATATTCAAATCACAGAGATGAAAACGTCAAGGTTTTGAATAATAAAGAAGATAACAAGTGTGGATTAGTGTTGTGATCTCAAAGACAAAAGAGCCCCTGGTATATTGACATTGGATGCTCCAGTCATATGACATGTGACAAAAGTAAGTTCCTATCACTCAAAGAAAATAAATCAGGAAATGTGAATTTTGGAAATGATGCTCCATGAAATATCAGAGGTAAAGGTCTAGTAAGATTAAGTAATGGAGGAGGGAAAACTCAATATGTATAATTAGTTGATGGATTAAAGCATAATATTCTTAGTGTCAGTCCGGTGTGTGACAGAGGATGTGAAGTCACTTTCACTGCCAAGGGTTGTAAAATAAAAACAGTGAACACAGGAGAGCTGATTGAAAAAGGGGTTAGAACTGGAAATAATGTCTGTGTTCTGAAGGAAGATAAGGAGGAATATCATTTAAGAAAATTTGATGAAATTTGGTTATGGCACAGAAGGCTTGGACACCTGAATTTTGATCATATTGTCAAGTTGAATAATGAAGGTGCTATGAAAGATCTTCCAAGAATATCTAAGCCTCATAACTCTGTATGTGAATCTTTTCAAATGGGGAAGTTTACTCGTGCTCAATTCAAATCAAAGAGTTTCACATCTTCAGAGAAACCACTTCAAATTATTCATATGGATATGTGTGGACCATCGGGAAAGGAAGGAACTGGAGGAGAACGTTACTTTATGCTAGTGATTGATGAATTCTATAGACTTCCCTGGGTTTCCTTTCTAAGAGAAAAATATGATGTGTTTGAGAAGTTCAAAACATTTAAGGCATTAGATCAGAATCAGACAAGAAGGAAGTTAAAGGCAATTCACTCAGACAGGGGAGGAGAATTTATGTCAAGAGATTTCAAAGAATTCTATGACAGACATGGAATTAAAAGAGAATATACTATTCCAGGTACTCCTCAACAAAATGGAGTTGTAGAATGCCAAAATAGATCAGTCTAGCAGATGGAAAGGGCCATGATGAGTGAAAGGGACATTTCAAAAACCTTCCGGGTGGAGGCTTCTCACACGATTGTTCATATTTTAAACAAAGCGCATCTAAGGCCGAACAATGATAAAACTCCATATGAGTTGTGGTTTGGTCGACCTGCATCAATCAAGCACTTCAAAGTATTTGGAAGTAAATGCTACATCAAAAATAATGATAATCATCTGGGAAAATTTGATGGTAGAGATGATGAGGGTATCTTCTTAGGATATGCAACGAACAATAAAGTATACATATGCTTTAACAAAAGGATCCATAAATTAGTAGACTGTATTGATGTTCAAAGTGATGAAGAAGCTCCTATAAAATATCAACAGAGAATAAGCACCAAGTCATATGAAGAAGATGATGAGAATAATGAGAATGAAGAACAAAAAATATTAGAGTCACAAGAATACAATGAATCAGGTGGAGAAGAGACACCCAGACATGAAGAGTCATGACAACAAACAACATCAAATCCTTCCTCCAGAATTACTCAAAAGAATCATCCTGCAAGTTAGATAATTGGTGAGAAAGACAAAGGTGTACAAACCAAGAGAAGGATAATCAAAGATGCTGAGAAATCATATATAGCCTTCATATCCATGGCGGAACCCAAGAAATTTAATGAAACTAGTAAGGATGTAAATTGGTTAAAATCAATGAATGAGGAACTGGATCAGATTGAAAAGAATGATACTTGGGAACTTCTTCCTAGGCCAACAAATAAAAATGTAATAGGATACAAATGGGTCTACAAAAATAAGATGAATGAGCAATGAAATATTGTAATAAATAAGTCTAGATTGGTCTGCAAAGGGTATGCTCAAATAGAAGGACTGGATTTTGATGAAACATTTGCACTCGTAGCAATATTAGAAGCTATTAGAATGTTTCAACAGAGGGTTTCCAACTGTCAGAATGCCAAAATAGATCAGTCCAGCAGATGGAAAGGGCTATGATGAGTGAAAGGGACATTTCAAAAACCTTCCGGGTGGAGGCTTCTCACATGATTGTTCATATTTTAAACAAAGCGCATCTAAGGCCGAACAATGATAAAACTCCGTATGAGTTGTGGTTTGGTCGACCTGCATCAATCAAGCACTTCAAAGTATTTGGAAGTAAATGCTACATCAAAAATAATGATAATCATGTGGGAAAATTTGATGGTAGAGATGATGAAGGTATCTTCTTAGGATATGCAACAAACAATAAAGGATACATACGCTTTAACAAAAGGATGCATAAATTAGTAGACTGTATTGATGTTCGAAGTGATGAAGAAGCTCCTATAAAATATCAACAGAGAATAAGCACCAATTCAGATGAAGAAGATGATTAGAATAATGAGAATGAAGAACAACAAATATTAGAGTCACAAGAATATGATGAATCAGGTGGAGAAGAGACACCCATACATGAAGAGTTAAGATAACAATCAACATCAAATCCTTCCTCCATAATTACTCAAAAGAATCATCCTGCAAGTCAGATAATTGGTGAGAAAGACAAAGGTGTACAAACCAAGAGAAGGATAATCAAAGATGCCAAGAAATCACAGATAGCCTTCATATCCATGGTGGAACCCAAGAAATTTAATGAAGCCAGTAAGGATGTAAATTGGTTAAAATCAATGAATGAGGAACTGGATCAGATTGAAAAGAATGATACTTGGGAACTTGTTCCTAGGACAACAAATAAAAATGTGATAGGATACAAATGGGTCTACAAAAATAAGATGAATGATCAATGAAATATTGTAAGAAATAAGTCTAGATTGGTCTGTAAAGGGTATGCTCAAATAGAAGGACTGGATTTTGATGAAACATTTGCGCTCGTAGCAAGATTAGAAGATATTAGAATGTTTCAACAGAGGGTTTCCAATTGTTAGATAATATCGACCTTGTTTGCAAGAAGAAGAAAGCCTTATATGGGTTGAAACAAGCTCCTCATGCCTAGTATTACAGATTGGATAAGTATATTCAAGACAAAGGGTTCGACAGAGNTATATATATATATATATATATATATATATATATATATATATATATATATATATATATATATATATATATATATATATATATATAAAGGATAATGATTTTCTCATTGTGTTGGTCTATGTAGATGACATCATCTTCAGAAGTAATAATGCTTCATTGGTACAATAGTTTGCTTCTGCCATGCAGTCTGAATTTGAAATGTCTATGATAGGGGAACTGCCATTTTTCTTGGTCTGCAAATTTCTCAGAGGTATGAAGGAATATTTCTTTCTCAAAAGAAATATCTAAGAGAAATGTTGAAAAGGTTTCAAATGGAAGATTCTACACCTATGATCACACCTATGGTCACCAGATGCAAGTTAAGAAAGGATGATGAATCACCTGATGTTGATCAGAGTGAATATAGGTCTATGATAGGAAGCTTGTTGTACATCATAGTATCTCGTTCAGATATAATGCATGATTTTGGAATGGTAGGAATTTGCACCTAAACATAGTCATTTGCTAGCTATCAAAAGAATATTCAGATACTTGAAAGGAGCAATGAATTATGGCCTATAGTATCCTAGGAATCAGAATTTTCAATTATCAATCTATCCAAATGTTGATTGGGCTAACTGCATGGATGAAAGGAAAAGCACGAGTGGAGGTGCATTCTTCTTAGGAGATTATATTGTAGCATGGTTGAGCAATAAGCAAGGTTCCATTTCCTTATCAACTAAATAAGTTGAATACATTGGAGCTGCCACTTGTAGTACCCAAGTATTGTGGATGATTCAGACACTTTTAGACTTGGAGGTCAAATATAATGCACCGATTCCAATTCATTGTGATAATACTAGTGCAATTAGTGTGTCAAAGAATCTTGTATTTCACTCCAAGACCAAGCATATATCCATCAAGTATCACTTCTTGAGGGAACAGGTTATCAACACTATTGTTTCTTTGCATTATATTCCATTCAAATATCAGATTGTTGATATCTTCAATAAACCGCTTGCAAAAGCTTAGTTTGAGTATCTACGCCAGAAGTTGGGCGTGACCCTATTATCAAGTTAAAATAGTCTATCTGATCAGGGAGAGAGTGCTCATAGTATATATAATCAGGGGGAGAATAGAGTTACTCTCAGTTCTCTTTGAAATTGATGTCAAAGGGGGAGAAAAAGGTGTGGTCTTCTACAATTGGAGGTCTAGGAAGAATAATGAATCCTTTCAAGGTTGCCATCAATTCCAAAGGGGGAGATTGTTGGCATGTTTACAAGAAGAGTGTGGTTGTCATTGATGGCAAGAAAAACAACGATGATGGCATATTGGTAGCAATGATGGCAAGGAGGAAAGAAATGATGATAGCATTGGGAATTGTTGTCTACAAGCTTAGGAGGACAAGCACAGGACTACCAGGAGTACAGTAGAAAGGCCTTGAGGTCCAAAGTATTTAAACCCTTTGAGAATCTGAATGAAGTCAAAATCTCAGAAGAGATAGAATATTTACCATTACATTGGCGAGAAAACTAAGAAGGGACACCGCTTTCCATAAGTGCAGACGAGGTCCAAGAGATAGACTCATAGGAGGAACAAAGGTCAAAGCCTTTGAATACTTAGAAAATATTCTAAGTCAGAGGAAGTCAGAAGCTCGGGAGGGAGAGAGATAGTGGTTGTTGGATCACCAATTCGGAATACCAACAACCATCCAATCAAACCAAGGTGCGCGAGCCTTAGTGCTATGCACACGTAGGAGAGGAAATCCAAACCATTGGATTCTGGGATATTGTGGACCATCGATCTAACACGAGTGAAGTTCAAGGATTCGAACTTTGGAATATTTGCAAGGAGGCCAAGAGAAAATATCCGAGAGATGAAGTCAAGAAGTGCGAATTTGAAATTTAATCTGGATTGTTGGATCACGGGATATTGTGGACCATCGATCTGACGCGAGAGAAGTTCGAGGATTCATACTTTGAAATATTTTCAAGGAGGCCAGGTGAAAATCTCCGAGAGACAAAGTCGCGAAATGTGAATTCGCGATTTGATATAGACTATCGTATCGTGGAGGGTCATGGACCGTCGATCCGACGTAAGTGGATATCGAGAAATCAGGAATCGAAGAAAAAAGGTTCTCTAACCTCCGACATTGCAAGTCGTGAAATATCTAAGTGTGAAGAAGAGATATGGACCGTCAATTGAGGAATTTCTTAGGCCATTGAGATGGCATGAAGAAGTTCGGAGTCCGGGAGCTTGGAATTCAAAGAATGGATGAGAGCTAACTCGTGAGATCAAGAAATACAAAGTCATGAAGCACCGCTTTTGACTGGCATGTAGTGATAGCCAGAGGTCATGTCAACGGAGAATAAGGAAAGGAGCTAGCATTGCTAGGCTCCACCTCAAATTTCAGGAGTTGGGAAAATCAAGGTGACTCACAGCAAAATATACGATGCACGAGGTCGTGAAGCACCTTTTGGATAGACGTCTGATCACAGTTCATGGTCAGGTGAAAGGAAGGGGCTTAGCTATAAAATCTAGCGCCCACTGTGTAATTTTATCAAGAAGGGAAAAGGCACCAAAGGGATGAGCACACAAAGGTTCTCTCTGTAACTATCAAAACAAACTGATTGTAACTTCCAGAAACGAATGATTGTATCTGCCAGAGAATTCAAAGAGATCCAGGGTGATCACCAGAGGAGCTGAAGAGGCTCGAGATAACTTCCATTGGAATGAAGACTCATCATAAAGACAATTGGCAGATGGAAAAGTGTCGAAGACTGTAACTGCCAGAGAGGACGAAGAGTTGTCGGCATGATCTGGCAGAAGACTTGGCATGATAAATATATGTCAAACAGAGAAGAGATGGTGGTCTTCAATTGTGATTCATGTGCATAGAAGATGATGTTGAGGTGCACATGCAGAGACAGTGCAGAAGAAAATAAAGAACAAGATTATGTGAGCAAGAATACACTAATGCAGGCAGAGCAGAGTAGTATAGAAGAACAATCATGAGACTAGTAAGCCATTGACAAATATTGTATCACTATAATAAATTTATGTAAAAAAGTTTTATATCTCATGGCGGTATGGAGGTGCTAGGGAGGACTGTTGTCCTCAGAGTTTCAAGTGGGTGCTTGAACACAAGGAGTTGTAGCTCCCATCTAGTTGTAGCTAGAAAAACCAGGGTTGTGCAAGGGAGAACCATTGTTTTATGTTATACAAGTTGGTACCTGTGTGAATGGAATTTGGTGCTTCCATCCATTTGGTGTTGGAACACTCAGGGAGTTGGTGCTTCCTTCTAGTGGGTGCTATAGAAACTAGAGAGTTGGTTCTTTTAGCAAGTTGAAGCTTATAAAACATAGGTGGTAGCCTCACAATGAGTTGGTGCTCCTAAGAATAATAATGTACAGAATATAAATACTACTTATCATATGAATAAGAAGAGGTTTTCTCCCTTTATGGGTTTCCTCAGGAATATCTGTCTCTGTATACTTCATGTGTGTGTCTGGTGTTGAATACTCTATTGCTTACTTCCCTGAATTATTTTGATCATCATTGAGTGTTCTGTAATGAGTTTAAAATTGACATAATTGTTTAAGCACAATAACAATTGATTCACCCCCCCCCTCTCAGATGTCCAACAAGTGGTATCAGAGCTATAGGTCATGAGTTTGATACACACTCTGCTCATGCTAAGGGGAAAATTGTTGCACGAAATTGCAAGTAGTCAGTGCTCCCCGGTGTATCGTGACAAGGGACTAATCGCCTCTCGTGGATCCTTGAAATATGGTGGTGGTGAGTTTACCAATCACCTATGGGTTTTGGTGTAACGAAAACCATACTACCAACATGGTGGCTAGAGAATCAACAAGATTGTTCTTTGTTCTATGGATTGTTGTAATGTTGAAGGCTTCAAAATGTTCTATTAGTCTGTGCACTTCTGCTGGTAATTTCTCGGGTGGGGAGAGTTGCAATGTATAGTGTTCCTTACTTGTCTAACGATGATTTCAGAATCTATGAAAACCTTCAATTATTTAACATTTAAGTCTAGGCTTTCTTCAGCCCTTGTACTAGGGCTTCAAACTCGATCGTGTTGTTTGTACATTCAAATTCTAGTCTACAAGATAGAAAACTTTGTTTACCCTTTGGGTTAATGAGGATGCACCCTACCCCTGACCCTTCTTTTGATTTAGATCCATCGAAGTATAAGGTCCACAATTGTGAAGGAATACTGCCAACTTCCTTTTTCCCATCACTTTCCTCCTTTCCTCTTATTTGTTCTATGGTTTCTAATGCCTGTTCCTAAAAGAAGAGGGTTTCCTCCGCCGTCATTGGAAAATTTTCTTGAAAAATCACTTCGGAGTTTTTCATAAGAGGGACATCAGATGAGAGGGGGGAGAAATTACCAAAATCAAAATCACAGGAATAATTGCCTAGTACGGGGAAATCTATCGATGAAGGTTAGTTAAGGGTTTTTAATTCGTTGACAGTATGTTTCATATGTCTTTCCATATCGATCCTGATCATATTTAGGTGTCCTTTTAACAACAACCAAGGGTGAGATCAGTCTATACTAAAGTATCCATTAAATTCTCGAACCAATCTCGACTCAATAACAATCCATAAGATTTTGGGATATATACTACAATGATGTCAATTACTTGCACAAATTTAGGGTGTGTCACTATTCTAATCATTACATATTTTAGTTCTCCCATAACCTTCACCTGGGTTTTGTCTAGGTGTAGTACATGTTTATTTCTTTTGAGAGGGACTACATTTAATTTTTTGCAAATAGACAATGGCATAACATTGGAGGATGCTCTTGAGTCGACCAGACAATTATGGAGGTTTATGTTGAATACTTCAAATGTCAAAATGAATGGTGGGACAAAAGGTTTTCCCTTATTATCTTCAAAGAAGGCATTCGTAGTTGGTTTATTTACTAGATCTGTGGGAGTTAGATTTCCTCCTTGGTCGGTGCTCGTTGTGGGATTTTCTACTGATTTCAATGCTTGTAGCAAAAAGTCCTTTTTCTGAGGGATTCTACACATGTCCATGACCGATATATTTTCCTTCAACTTTTTCAAGTCTTATACTATGTTGTAGTCTATCTTGGGTGATTCTCATGTATGGATGTTTATAGGATTTCTTAAGGGGAAAAAAGGTGCTTTCAGGTGATCGGGAGTGGTTTTCTTCCCAAAGTTTGGGTTGTAGTGAGGTCGTTTGAGACAGGTTGACCCCTACTTCATGTTTGCACAACCAAGACTTCCGTGGGTGGTTCTTGAACCTCAAATATGTCATCGGAAGGCATTGGTAGGTCAGGGTCCCATATCAACATGGTTGTGTATTTTGGTGGATAAACTTCTTCCCGATCGGAAATATTCATAGTTGATCTGCTTGACTATTTGGTTAGGGAAACTTCATATAGAAACTGGTTAGCCATCAAATTCATTGCATGCACCCATTGTGGGTAGTCTCTTTTAGAGTGTTTCTCTTGGTGATAGGTAGAGAAAGAGTAGGATGCTACATTTCCCAGATCGATGTTTAAGTTGGATGGGGGGGTTCAATTAATTTGAAAGGTGGATTTCTTTTAAAAAAGGGTTTATAGGTCCTCTGGCCTTGGTTCCCTTCCCCTGCACTTTGTTGACGATTAAACTCACAACGAAGTTTTTGCTGGCAAAGTGTTGCTAAAGCCTATTATTATAACACTAAATAATACTAGTAGGTGGGACCCCCTTGTAGATTAGAGATCAGGTCTAGTTCCTTTTTTATGTTATTCTATTGTTCGACACTGCTTACATGGTTGATGACATCTTGTTTTATTTGGATGATGGATTAGGCATATTATACGTTCCCTTTTGTTGCTCCAGGCTCAAGTTTTATGTTACAATGACCTATGTTATTCATGGTACCATTGTTGTCTATTCTTGGATATATTACTCATGACACCTGCAATAGATACACATTAATAACAACAAATAAAGGAAAATTAAAAGAGATTACGCAATGCAAACAAGAATGAAAAAGGAAGGAACTATTCTATAACGTGCTACACTATATGCATTAAAAGGATCGTGGTAAATCCTAGCTAACATATGGTAGCAATGTGATTTATTAAATCTATACAAAAAATAGTTTACTTGTGCTATGGTATACTTTTAGAATGGTAATACGAGATGTGGGCAACACTCTTGGAAATTAAGGCTTGTTGGTTTCAATGTATGGTTCAATTGGATGACTTGTTGGATTAGGGGTTGGCGCATACTAAGAAATTGAATGAACTTGAGTCTGGAGGTGACTTGGATTTACTGCATGTCACCCTTATTCTTTCCAATGGCCGCCACCCTATTCAGGTTATTGTTCAACCTTGTTGTTGGGGTTATGCTCTGATTTTTAAGCAAGGAGGAATTGTTCAACCAATTCACGTTTTAAAGTGTTTGGATTATAGGTATGTATTGTTTTGGCCATCCATGAGTCTACTCTGTTTATGAAATAGATATTGGCTCAAATGTATGGGTTATTCTTTCCTTAAGTATTGAGACTGTGTAAAATTGTGATTTTGGAATGAATTGTTGGTGGATTTCTCTATGATAATGTCTGAAGTTACAGTGTGTTGGGCCATCCTAGGCATTAGAAACCATAAGGGCTCTCTGTGATATTTGTTGATTTAGTTGGAGGGGTTTTGTTGGTTTTGGTTGGTTGGTTGTCCTCATGTATTCACATCACTATATCTAGTCTTTGGTTTTTATGGGTTTAATGGTTGGAGTCACTCTACGTCACTATGTTATGTTCATGAGGGAATTGGTTCATGTCACCACTAAAGGTCACGCAATGAGTTTTCCTGTTCTTACTCGGCCTTGTCTTCACCTCAGTGTTGTGGTTGTTTGACCGAAGAGCCACGAGGGTTACACCCTATGTGCATTAAATACCATTACCAACCGAATTGGAGCCTCGCTCCTCTATTGTAGCTCTCCTGTCACAGGATTTGTTATCTATCCATGAATAAGTCATGGTTCTATATGTGTATGCACCATTGGTCTCAGAGGTTTTTCACCATTGAAGGGAGTTGGCTCTAGATTTTCTTGTGTTGGTCACAGTTCAAACCCTTAACTCCATAGGTATGAGGGTTGATATAGAACACCGACCGGGCTTGTTAGGTTTACTACTTCATTATTGTCGGAGGGTTGTGTATTGTCGATTAAATTGAGTACATGCTCGCTCAATTGGTCATGTCACAATCATGTTGGTTTTGATATCTACTTACTTCTTGTGTTATCACAATGGATAAACCCTGCATTGTTAATTGGACAGTTAAAAATACACAATCGATGTCTTTGTGTTTGATAATCTAGTATGGTTTTAATTGAGAAGGTCACAGCCTTTTTCTATGTCAATGCGTGGGTATGTGTGATTGACACATCATGTTTGGTTGATTGGTTAATTGGTTGATACACAGTTGTGGTATTTTTTCACTAAGGATTATTTGGATTTTTAGCTTGCCATTGGTTATAATGGCTTAATGTTGCTCACACATATCATGTCTATGTGTGTGGTGTTTCTACACAATGAATAAATGGTGATTGTAATAGTTAGTTTCTTTTGGGGCCGAATGGTTATTGCAACCAAGATGACTGTAGAAAATCCATCCACTGTATGTGTTATGATTATTTGATTGCATAAGCCCAAGTTTTACACAACATGGTTGGTTGCAATTTGATCAATTTGAAGTATTACTATGTTAGGTTGAAAGCTCATCATGTTGGGTTAAGTTAATACTGTGACTGTGTTAGAATTTTGAAACGAGAATGTCGCATCATTTTTTTTTGGGTGGATTCCCACTGTGTATAATATGGATGTTTTGGGTTCCACACTCAGAGATATCCACAAAGTTTTTTGCAATTCGATTATTTGTTTTATGAAGCTAGCCATGTTGTTGATACCTCGTTGTGTTAGATAGATAGCCCAACATTTTTTATTATTTAGAGTTACATTTAATTAGGCTTGTACATTGACAAAATTACACTTACATGATTGAGTTATTTTATGCATAGCATGTGTTGGAATGGTGGCTATTGTCTGTCTGTTTAAATGATGATCAAGGTTTTTGAAATTTCAATATGAATTATTGGATTGACTATCCATTAGGTATGTTTAAAGAATGTCATGCATTTTAGCATCGACAGGCACTAGCGCAGTGACAATCTGACTTCATTGCAATTTTGAAACACGACTTTTGAGTTGTATTGCATTATTGAAGGAATGTGTGGGCAGTGGTTGTTTCTAATGATGAGCAGAGTAGAAATGGTTACTGATTATACATTTGAGAATTGGTATAAGATGTTAATTGGATAAATAAGAGTAACAGACCTCCCCTACAGATCGTTGTGGAACATAGACTACCATTTTTTATGGCACTATGTTAAATATTTGATTGTAGTGAGTAAGTGGATGTACAAAAATGTTGAACTTTACACAGTAATTGTTTTGGGTCTCACTGGTCATTTGGTTGAGGCAGTTCCTTTTTTAGAATGGTTTATGGATCATTTGATTAATTTTATGAACAATAATCACTCTTTTTCCCCGCTATTATTCTTCTTTCTGCTAATTACAACCCCCTCACTTTCCCACATTCATTGTTCACTCCTTGTTCTAAAATTGATTACAGTCAAGAAAATTTACGTGTTGAAGTTGTTGGAAGTAGTGGTATCGTGGTTGAATTACAGTGATGTTTCTTGGTTTGCATTGCAGTTGATTGTTTTTTGTATTTGAGGAGTAACCATGTTATTTTCCCCCTCATATTATCATGTTTCACTCAATAAAAACCCCTCGCATATCCCAGGGCCCTTTATTCGCCCCTGCTCATTGATAAATAGTAAAACAATTTGTATGGATTGGGTTACATGATTTCAATACATCACTGAGTCAAATCTATTTCATATTTTTAAGAGTTGTCATGTATGGTTATTTAAAAGATTATTTTCTAATCAATCGCACTTACATGAATGAGCTATTCAAATAAAAGGGTGAATACTGAGGCCTACTACACCTCTGTCAAGGAGAGGACCGCTACTATCCCTCCTACATCTTCAGATGATTCTAGTAAATATGTGTCCTTCCCCTTGCATTGGAAGGACGATTTCTCTCATACGATCAACAAGATAAGGCTTGAAAATTCCGCACAACCAAAGGTAGGTTCATAAGGATTAAATGATGATAGCCTCAACAAGGGAAATATTGCCTCACAAACCGGGAAATATGGATTTTAAGTTTCTTTTACTGTTGATGATTGTTGACCCTAGGAAATTTTGACAACATGTTTTACTTTTGGATACATGAATAATATTTTTTTTGAAAATAATTTCAAATATCGTAAGCTAAAATTATCAAATGTGAATATGTGGATGGGAGACACAAGGAGGTGTGTTTTTCTTAACTAAATAGTTATGTTATGATTGTTATGAGCTAAATGGAGTCACAAGGGGTCCCACCTACTAGTTATTATTTATTATGACCTTTATTATGATTATTACATTTCTCCCTAACTAAAGTTGGTTGAGTCTTTTAATGAAATTAACTAATAAGTTGTTTCAACTACTTCAACCAATTCTAAATTGTTTTAAAATCAGAAGGAAAGGGAGGAACAAAAGGGATAGAAGAATAAGCATACTAAGGTTTTCACTTTGATTTTATGTTGAGATAGTTCAATTTTCATTCATTCAATTATTCATCACAAGCCTAATTCTCTTTTATGATAGCAAGGTCTTATTGTAGACAACAATATTCAGGGCTAAATCATATCATTCAAACACTTGTTCTTTAGAGGTGTTGATCTATCTTTGATAGTCTGTGTAGACTTGTCTTTTTGTGAATTAATTTTCATGACTAGCAAAGGCTATTGTGTAGAGTCAAGTGGGCAGAGATCTGTGGCAAGTTGATCGAGATTTTAGAGTTCAGTTTTGGTTTTCTATCAGAGGTCCTTTTGTATGTTCCATTGGGGATGTCTAATTTTGACTTTGGTCCAAATTTATGCATGAAATTTTGTAAATAAAACGACTCTTTGGTGAATTTGAATGGAGTAAAGGATTTATTTATGTCTCATCTATATTGATTACCATCCTGGTGACTTTACTTCTATCTTTAAATTTATTTCAACAACTAATATGTTCAAAAAATTGCATAAAAAGTAAATTTTCAGCAAGATTTTTACTAAAACAAAGGACTAGCCTAAGCACTCGTAACTAATACTTGTGAGTTAGGATGTTATTTTTGTTGGATATAAACATATGGTGATATTCCCGTCTACTTTTATTTATCCAAGCAAGTTATTAAAATGCTTGAGTAAGATCATTTCATATCTTTTTCTCAACATTTATTTGGTGACCATACTGGGGAGATCTTCAATATATCTCTGGTTAATCTTTATACTTGATTTCCATCGAAACATCTTTCTTTTCTGATGTTGATTCTTTGACTGTTTTATACTTAATGACTATTCATGTTGCAAGGTAGCCCAATATGGAGCTCGAACTTCAAGATCATACCAACATTGCTTTGAATCTATTTAATACCATCTTAGACACTTCCAACACTCGTTTTGAGCTTAACCATTCTTGGGCAGCAATTGAACGATATATTAGTGTTCAAGAACAATTGGAATCTAGGCATAGACAACCCACAAATCAATAGTAACCTTTTGTTTCTTCAATTTTAGCCTTTCTTTCATGTCCTTAGATTCTCGTGCTTCTAGAAGAAGAAGAGGCTTGTCACCTAAAATCAATCCTATTGCCAAAATAGGAAGAAGAAACATTGTGTTATCTACCCAACAAAGTTCTCCAAGGAGGACTTTATCTGATTCATCTAGTTCATATTTTTTCCCCTCATCTATCATCCACAGGATGACATCTAGTGGTGGCTCTGGTGGCACTGGAAATGCGCCATATTCTCAATCTTCATCATCATCAATAATCGGTAGTTTTTATAGCCACCATATCCCTGTACAATCTACGACGAACCCCACCAAATTCATTAAAATGTATGGGATTTTTCAGTTCGAAGAAGACACCACAACTACCTCATGGCATGTGTCCTCCTTTCTTAACCTAGCACCTACTACTCGTCCACTTCCAAAGTTTAAAGAGAACCTGCCTAAGTTTTTCAGGAAATAACACTGTCAATACAAATGAACACCTGGTGCCATTTTCTAATGCTTGTCATAACACAGGGGCCAATGACAATAACACTTGTATGTGCTTTTTCATCAATTCCTTGGAAGGAAATGTCGTGGACGAATTCTTTGACCTTCCTCCTAAGATTTTGTATACTTGGGAGGAATTAATCTATTGGTTCTGATCCACTTATTGGAAATCCAAAAGCCCCACCAAGAAGTTAATGGAATGCAATAACATCACCTATAAGGATGGTGAAACCATCAAGTCTTTTAACTTGCGTTTCACCAAGTTATACAACCAAATCCCAAAACTTATACACCCTCATAAACAAGCCACTTTCATGCTTTACTACAATGCATTTCCTTCTCCCTACCATCATAGACTTGAGGAAAAATCCATTGATAATATCAGTTCCTCTCTACATACATGTTCATAGTATGAAGAATAGCTTGAAAGAACTGGTCTTCCCCAGGGAGAATCAGTTATACCGATGGACATGTCCGCTCTCTTACAACTAGTACAATATATGAACAACCATATGATATCGTTTGAGAAAAAGGGTACTGTCACCCCTCTCACCCCTGGAGCTTCATCCTCTTCTGCACCCCCCTTTAGAAATCCGGTTGAAAATAATTTTTATCCTAAAGCTATCATGCCTCGGATTTTGTGTAACTTTTGTGAGAAACACCACGAGGAAACCACATGTGAGGTAAAGAAGAGTGCTAGAGATAAGATCTTTGGTAAAAGACTAGAAGCTACTATCATTGTCCTAGATTTTGCAGATCCAGAAGATGTCATGGTCATCAAGACTAGGAACAAGGCCTATACTCCCAAGGGAAAATTTGATCCTCCATGCAGTTCTTCTAGCTTGATCTCATCCTCAAACGTTGCTACTCTCTAGGTTCCTAAGGTTCCTAAGAGTAAAGGAGTCACTCCCCCTCTCCCCTCTTCCAGATACAATATCTTGAATTAGTTGGCCAACATCAAAGCAGATGCAACCCTTCTAGACATGGTTTCCATCCCTAAACAACAGATGTGTATGAAACAATTCATGGAAGGAAAAGCTTCCATTATAGGCAATTTTTATGAAGAGGTAAATGGAGAGGATTCTTCTGTAAATAAAGTAGGTGTACATAACTTTAGATACCCTGTAAAAAATACCCCTTTTTATATTTCTGTAAAAATTATGGATAAGATTGCCCATTGTTGCCTCATTGATGGTGGTTCGATCCCAAGTGTGATGTTGAAGATTATTATGGAAGAGATAGGCTTGTCTTGTATAGATGAAGGCACCAGAATCATGCTCTCCTATAATAGTCTGCAACAAAATACCATAGGTGAGATTAAAGATGCAACTTTAGTTTTGTGTGTTCATACTAAAATAAAGATAACCCTTAACATTTAGGTAATTGATATGTCAGTAAGAAATTACTCAATCATCTTAGGAAGAGATTGGCAAGCCTTAAAAGGTGGATACCTCTCCCTCGACATAATGCATTTATCCGTTCCTCGAAATGAAAAAAACATAATAGTCCTTAGAGAAGGAAGAATATCACTTTACATAGAGAGTGTCCCACAACCTAATGTAAACTATATCAAAGAGGACCTAGGATTGTATTCCATATTTGTTGAGGAGGATAATATTCCTTTGGAAAAAATTGATTTAGATGATGGTATGTGGCACATGCACTTTGATGGTTCATGCTCTAATGAAGGTAATGGAGCTGACATTGTCTTGATTTCTCCTATAGGAAAAATCCATAACTTTTCTTATAGGTTGGAGTTTGCTTGCACAAACAATGTCACTTAATTTGAAGCTTTATTATTAGGCATTGAAAACGCCTATAATCTTGGTTGTGGTCACCTTTCAGTTTTTGGGGATTTCGAGCTTGTTGTTAACCTTGTATGTAATATTTATTCCCCAAGAAACAAGTTCATGAAATGGTACACCCAAAATATTTGGGAACTTATCTCAAACATATTATCTTTCAATATCACTCATGTAAAGAGGGAACTAAACTCAATGGTTGATCGGCTAGCTGTTTTTGCAGCCTCTCCTACTCGACAACTTCTACCACACAGACCTGATTGTACCTTCCAATCTTTGTATCGTCCACATATCCCTGACAATATAGAGTCTTGGAATGTCTTCCCAAACGATGAGATCATTTTTGATTTTATCCAAAATTAACCTTTTAATCCTAAGGAATCTATATCCATAGAAGATAACAAGATTCCTAAAGGCTTGACTCTTATAGAGAGTTCATTTTCTTTGAGTGATGTTGGCAACAAAGAGGAATAAAAATACAAGGAGTCTAAAAGGACGGTGGGTGAAACCATCTCCTTGAACATTGAGACACCTGAGACTCCAAAGAATGTTCAAATAGGTGCCAAATGTTTGGATGAAGAGAGAGTGAATTTTGCCAAGCTGCTTGGTGAATTTCAAGATGTTTTTTCTTGGTCTTATGAGGATCTTCATGGTTTTGATCCTGGTCTTATACAACATTCCATCCCCATTCAGGAAGTGTAAAACTAGTCAGGTAGAAACAAAGACCTATTAACCTTACGCTAGAAGCAACTATTCAAAAAGAGTTGGAAAAACTCTTGAAGGTTGGAATCATCTTTCCGGTAAAGTATTCTGAGTGGGTTTCAAATCTGGTTCCTTTCAGAAAACAATAGGTCAGATTAGATTATGTGTTTATTTTCACGCATTAAATCGAGCTAGCATAAAATATCACTTCCATATCCCTAACATGGAAATGATTTTGCAACAAGTTGTAGGGTCACAAATGATGTCCTTACTTGATGGTTTTTCCAGTTACAATCAAATCAAGGTAAAAAGGGAAAATAAATATAAAACCACCTTTATTACTCATTGGGGTACCTTTTCTTATGAACGTATGTCTTTTTGTTTATCTAATGCAGGTGCCACCTTTCAAATATCTTTGCAATTAGCTTTTGACGATTTGATCGGTAAGATCATTCATATCTACCATGATGACTTAACAATATACTCTAAAATCCGATCAGATCATTTTGGTCATTTGAGAAAAGTTCTCATGCGATGTAGGAAATTTGGAATTTCTCTAAATCCTTCCTAGTCCATTTTTGGTGTTACCAAGGAAAAACTCCTGGGACACATCGTCTCTGATTCAGACATAAGCATCAATCCTAAAAGGATTGTTTCTATCCTTAATCTTCCTTCTCCCACTTCCAAGAAATAAGTTCAAGATTTTATGGGAGTTATTAACTTTGTCCATAGGTTTGTCTCAGATTTGCTGTGATGGTGAAAACAATTCATAATCTACTTAAGGAAGATCATTCTTTTTCTTGGACAGATGATGTTGAAAATGTTTTTGAAGGTATTAAGAAAAATCAGTTTCGCACCAGTTTTGGCGAAGTCAAATTTTGAGAAGGAATTCACGATATATACTAATGCTACTGAGGAGGTGGTTCCTGCTATCCTCATGCAAAATCATGACCAAAGAAATGAAAAATCGATGGCTTACATGAGTCAAAGTTTGTCTGATGATGAATTTAAATATTCATTTATTGAGAAACATGCTTTCTCTCTTGTTAAGGCCGTTGAAAAGTTTTGCCACTACATCTTAGGTAATCATACGTTGGTAAAGGTCCCTTTACCCGCTGTCAAGTTTTTTCTCTCACAGACTTATCTTTCAGGAAAACTTGCACATTGGCTTGCCAAGATCCAAGAGCATGATTTGAATATCATGACTTCTACCACTATCAAGGGACATGAACTAGACCTTCACTTGGCTCAACATGATGAGAATGGTGAAGAAATTGATGAAGAAGAAAGTTCCCTTTCAGCTCTCTTTTACATTGACGATCAGATCCTCCATGTGTCTGAACATCCTTGGTACAAGAATTTGGTTTATTATTTATAGAACCAAAGATGTTCAGACAACTTAGACACTCATCAGAGGAGAAGACTCTGTCTTGAATCTGCAAGATATGTGATTATAGGAGACTTCTTATTTTGAAGATCTGTTGATGGTGTGTTGCTTCACTATGTAAACAATGAATATGAAAAAAAATTGTTGCAAGAAGCTCATGGCTCATTAAAAATTTTCATTCATGTAGGGGGTCATTTTTCTACTAAAAATACTATTTTCCTTCAATATTTCATGACTCTTATGTTTTTTCGAGGTCTTGTGACAAGTGCCAAGAATTTGCTGGGAAAGAATGCCTTTCAGCCATGCCATTGCAAATTGTCCTACCAGACTTTCCTTTTTCAATGTGGGGATTGAATTTTATTGGTCCTATTAATCCCCCTTCTCCAGTTGGACAAGTTTTTATTTTGACATCCACAAACTATTTTACAAAATGGCCTGAAGTTGTCCCACTTAAGCATTCCACAAACAATGAGGTAATTGTTTTCCTTGAAAATAGTATTTTTTCCATATTTGGTCTTCCATTAGAGATTACTATAGACAATGGCCCCACTTTCATTTTTGCTAAGATGACTCAATTTATAGCTAGTTTGGGGGCTAAACATTTCACCTTATCAACTTATTACCCCCAAAGAAACATGCAGGTTGAATCTACCAACAAAAATCTGGTAAGAATCATCAAAAAGATCATCAAAGATAAGCCTCGTTAGTGGCATACTCTCCTCACCTATTCCCTATGGGAAGATCGAACTACCATCAAGGTAAGCATTGGTTGTAGTCCTTTTCAGCTTGTTTATGTTCAATAAACACTCTTGCCAATTGAGATGGAACTTTATTCCTTAAGGTTGATGCTACAGATTGAAGAATTAAATTCTTCAGATGTTTCACAAAGGATAAATGCACTACTAGATTTGGAAGAACAAATGATGTTTTCTTTGGATAATATTAAAAAGAGACAACAAATTGTTAAGAAGTATTTCAACAAGGGTGTCAAGGCCGTCAAGTTTAAGTTCAATGAAAAAGTCTTGCTATGGGATTCAGCTCACGCTGATAAGGGAAGACATTCAAAATTTCAGAAATTATGGCTGGGTCCCTTCAAGATCAATTTTGTCATAGGTACAAATTATTACATTCTAAAAGACTTACATGACCGATTGTTTTCCTACAACACTAACAGTTCTCACTTAAAGCATCATGTCGAACCAACTTGAAAATCTCTAACGCTATCTGGATTTTCTGTATTTTAGTAATCTAGCTTCGTTTTCAGTTTTCACTATTTTTATTTTCTGCTTACATTAGTTGATTTCCATTTTCTGTTTTAAGCATTTCCTATGTTTTTTTTGTCACTTTATTTCTACTATTTTAATTCTTTGTAATTTTATTCTATTGGTTTTCACATTTTGTCATCTTTTAGTTAATTTGGTAAAAATAATATGTTGGATCAATTCTACCATAGTGACACTACTGCGAAACATTGTTAGTCAATAACAATCAAGCTTACATAGTTGTTATGATGTCTCCTCCGAAGGACCCTTAAAATTGTTATATATTTCCACTGTTGTCTTGTAAAGAATTGGTTATCTCCCACTTATTCTGTCCATTTATTCATCGATTGAGATTTTAAGAGAAAGTATAAAAAAATTCCTTAAAGTTGAGAGAAGATTATGCATATAGTGGTAGAAACCCCTCATACTTACAAAATTTCATGAATTATTCCCAAATTCTCGTTCATTTTTCCATTAAATCTGCTCACTTCCCCCTGTTGCATAATTATTATGGTTACATCTTCTAAAATTACTGTTCTTGGTCTGCAAAACTATGAGTTCTGAGTTCTAAATATGCTAAAAACAAATTTCCCTGTGGAGTTGCTAGTTTGTTGAAGATTAAAATCACAACGAAGTCTTTGCCCGCAAAGTGTTGCTAAAGCCTATTATTATAACGTTAAATAATACTAGTAGGTGGGACCCCCTTGTAGATTGGAGATCAGGTCTAGTTCCTTTTTAATGTTATGCTACTATTTGACACTGCTTACATGGTTGATGACATCTTGTTTTATTTGGATGATGGATCAAGTGTATTATACATGTCTCTTTTGTTGCTCGAGGCTCAAGTTTTATGTTACAATGACCTATGTTATTCATGGTATCATTTTTGTCTATTCTCGGATCTATTACTCGTGACACCTGTAGAAGATACACGTTAATAACAAAAAATAAAGGAAAATTAAAAGAGATTAAGCAATGCAAACAAGAATGCAAAAGGAAGGAACTATTCTATAACATGCTACACTATATGCATTAAAAGGATCATGGTAAATCCTAGCTAACATATGATAGCAATGAGATTTATTAAAGCTATATAAAACATAGTTACCATGTGCTATGGTATAGTTTTGGAATGGTAATACGAGATGTGGGTGGCACTCTTGGAAATTAAGGGTTGTTGGTTTCAATGTATGGTTCAATTGGATGATTTGTTGGATTAGGGGCTAGCGCGTACTAAGAAATTGAATGAACTTAAGTTTGGAGGTGACATGCATTTACTGCATGTCACCCTTATTCCTTCCAATGGTCACCACCCTAGTCAAGCTATTGTTTAACCTTGTTGTTGGGATTATGCTCCGATTTTCAAGCAGGGAGGAACCGTTCGGCCAATTCACATTTTAAAGTGCTTGGATTACAGGTATGTATTGTTTTGGCCATCCATGAGTCTACTCTATTTATGAAATAGATATTGGCTCGAATATATGGGTTATGCTTTCCTTAAGTATTATGACTGTGTAAAATTGTGATTTTGGAATGAATTGTTGGTGGCTTTCTCTGTGATAATGTCCGAAGTTACAGTGTGTTGGGCCATCCTAGGTGTTAGCATCCATAAGGGCTCTCTGTGATATTTGTTGGTTTAGTTGGAGGGGTTTTGTTTGTTTTGGTTGGTTGGCTATCCTCATGTGTTCACATCACTATATCCAATCTATGGATTTTACGGGTTTAATGGTTGGAGGCACTCTGTGTAAATGTGTTTTGTTCACATGGGCATTGGTTCATTTCACCACTAAAGGTTGCAAAATGGGTTTTCCTGTTCTTACTCGGCCCTGTCTTCACCTCAGTGTTGTGGTTGTTTGACCAGAGAGCCATGAGGGTTACACCCTGCATGCATTAAGTACCATTACCAACTGAGTTGGATCCTCACTCCTCTGTTGTATCCCTCTTGCCACGAGATTTGTTATTTGTCCATGAGTAAGTCATGGTTCTCTGTGTGTATGCACCATTGGTCTCAAAGGTTTTTCACCATTGAAGGGAGTTGGCTCTAGCTTTTCTTGTTTTGGTCACAGTGCAAACCCTTAACTCCATAGGTCTGAGGGTTGGTATAGAACACCGGCGTGGCTTTTTGGGTTTACTGCTTCGTTATTGTTGGAGGGTTGTGTATTGTCGACGAAATTGAGTAGAGGCTTTCCTAGTTGGTCATGTCACAATCGTGTTAGTTTTGATATCTACTTATTGTCTATGTTATCACAATGGATAAACCCTACATTGTTAATCAGATAGTTCAAAATACACAGTCATTGTCTTTGTGTTTGATAATCTAGTATGGTTTTAATTGAGAATGTCACAGCCTCATTCTATGTCCATGCATGGGTATGCATAGTTGCCAAAACATGTTTGGTTGTTTGGTTGATACACAGTCGTGGTATTTTTTCACTAAGGATTATTTGGATTTTTAGCTTGGAATTGGTTACAATGGCTTAATGTTTCTCATGCATACTGCGTCTATGTGTGTTTTGTTTCTACACAATGAATAAATGGTCATTGTAACTGTTAGTTTCTTTTGGGGCTGAATGGTTATTGCAATCGGGATGACTGTAGAAAATCCATCCACTATATGCATTATGATTATTTGATTGCATAAGCCCGAGTTTTACACAGCTTAACATTGGTTACAATGGCTTAATGTTGCTCATGCATATTGTGTCTATGTGTGTTGTGTTTCTACACAATGAATAAATGGTCATTGTAACTGTTAGTTTCTTTTGGGGCCGAATGGTTATTGCAATCGGGATGACTGTAGAAAATCCATCCACTGTATGTATTATGATTATTTGATTGCATAAGCCCAAGTTTTACACAGCATGGTTGGTTGCAATTTGATCAATTTGAAGCAATATTGTGTTAGGTTGAAATCTCAACATGTTGGTTGAAGTTAACACTGTGACTGTGTTAGAATTTTAAAATGGGAATGCCACATCATTTTGTTTTTGGGTGGCTGGTCACTGTGTATAATATGGATGTTTTGGGTTCCACACTTAGAGATAGCCATAGAGTTTTTTGCAATTCGATTATTTGTTTTATGAATCCAAGCATGTTTTCGGTACCTTGTTGTGTTGGATGGATATACCAACATTTTTTATTATTTAGAGTTACATTTAATTGATCTTGTACAGTGACAAAATTACACTTGCATGATTGAGTTATTTTATGCATAGCATGTGTTGGAATGGTGGATGTTGTCTATTTGTTTAAATGACGATCAAGGTTTTTTCAATTTCAATATGAATTATTGGGTTGACTGTCCATTAGGTATGTTTAAAGAATGTAATTCATTTTATCACTGACAGGCACAGGCGCAATGACAGTCTGACTTCATTACAATTTTGAAACATGAATTTTGATATGTATTGCATGATTGAATGAATGTGTGGGCGGTGGTTGTTTCTGACGATGAGCAAAGTGGAAATGGTTACTAGTTATACATTTGAGAATTGTTATAAGATGTTAATTGGGTAAATAAGAGTAACATACCTCCCCTACAGATCGTTGTGGAACATAGACTACCTTGTTTGATGGAACTATGTTAAATATTTGATTACAATGAGTAAGTGGGTGTACAGACTGTTGAACTTTACACAATAATTGTTTTGGGTCTCACTCATCATTTGGTTGAGGTGGTTCCTTTTTTAGAATGGTTTATGGATCACTTGATTAATTTTATGAACAATAATCGTTCTCTTTCCCTACCATTATTCTTCTTTCTGTTAATTACAAACCCCTCGCCTTCCCACATTCATTGTTCACTCCTTGTTCTAAAATTGATTACAGTCAAGAAAATTTTTGTGTTCAAGCAGTTGGAAGTAGCGGTCTCGTGGTTGAATTGCAATGATGTTTCTTGGTTTTCATTGCATTTGATTGTTTTTTGTCTTTGAGCAGTAACCATGTTCTTTTCCCCCTCATCTTATCATGTTTCACTCAATATAAACCCCTCACATATCCGAGGACCCTTTATTCACCCCCTTCTCATTGATAAATAGTAACACAATTTGTATGGATTGGGTTGCATGATTATGATACATCACTGAGCCAAATCTATTTCATATTTTTAAGAGTTGTCATGTATGGTTATTTAAAAGATTATTTTCTAATCAATCACGCTTACAGGAATGCGCTATTCAAATAAAAGGGTGAAGACTGAGGCCTACTATGCCTTCATCAAGGAGAGGACTGCTACTTCCCCTCCCACATCTTCAAATGATTCTAGTAAATCTATGTCCTTCCCCTTGCATTGGAAGGAAGATTTCTCTCATATGATCAACAAGATAAGGCTTGAAAATTCCGCACAGCCTAAGGCAGGTTCAAAAGGATTAAAGGATGATAGCCTCAACAAGGGAAAAATTGTGTCACAAACCGGGAAATATGGATTTTAAGTTTCTTTTACTGTTGATGACAATTGACCCCAGGAAAATTTGAGAACATGTTTTTCTTTTGGATACATGAATAATATTTGTTTTGAAAATAATTTCCAATATCGTAAGATAAAATTATCAAATGTGAATATGTGGATGGGAGACACAAGGAGTTATGTTTTTCTTAACTAAATAGTTATGTTATGATTGTTATGAGCTAAAGGAAGTCACAAGGGATCCCACCTACCGGTTATTATTTATTATGACCTTTATTTTGATTATTGATTTCCCCCCTAACTAAAGTTGGTTGAGTCTTTTAATGAACTTAACTAATAATTTGGTTCAACTACTTCAACCAATTCTAAATTGTTTTAAAAGAAAAAGGAAGGGGTGGAACAAAAGGGATAGAAGAAGAAGCATACTAAGGTTTTGTCTTTGAGATTATGTTGAGATAGTTTAGTTTTCATTCATTCATTTATTCATCACAAGCCTAATTCTCTTTTATGATAGCAGGGTCTTATTGTAGGCAACAATATTCAGGGTTGAATCATATCATTCAGACACTTGTTCTTCAGAGGTGTTGATCTATCTTTGTAACATCCCGCTCTGGCGCACCGAGAACACTTATTATTTGAGGACACTTGCTCGCAAGTGATCTGGACTTTTATGATGTTAGACCATTTATACTTGATTATGATGCGATTGACATATGACATGATGTGTTACTATTTGATGTAGACAGGTGCTATTGACTATGTTTTATTGAGTGTATAGGGTTTTGACCTTGAGGATGCAGAGGCATCGGTAGAACCCCCTTGGACTCCGAACTGAGTCAGGGAGTGTGCTTTTGGGTGATATGTTTAGTATGGTGTTTCATTCGATTTGATGATTTGTTGTTGACATTTCTGACATGATTATTATTGATTCAGGCTGATGATAGCTTGCCAACCAGACTCACATATGGAGTAAAGGGGCCACACATGATTTTCAGAGAGGTTGAGGGAGAGGGGTGGATAGCAGCCCTGCCATCGCATGCTAGCACTCCCGCCATGGCTTGAACTGTAGGTTAACAATTACCTAGTTCGAGAGGACCCACGATGCCATGAGGGCCAACTGCGACAGTCGCTCACGATGATTCTAAGGGGTGCGCAATAAGGCGAGGGCCTTATTCCTTAGAACGCTTAGTCTCCTACAAGTTCACCTAGTGGAGTGTTGACTCCAGGGGTTATAGAGGTCTACCAATCAGTCCAGTTGGTGAGTGGCACCCTTGGAGCATGTGGTGCATCCTGAAGGGCACGTTGCCCAAAAGAAATTCAAGAGGCGAGTGGCACCCTTGGCGCACGTGGTGCGTCCTGAAGGGCACGTCGCCATAATGTGGTTGAAGGAGTCAGCCTAATTATCCCTAAGTCTTCATCACCTGAATAAAACCTTAAGCAATTCCCTTAACCAATCATCGCCTAACTCAAAATCTAAACCCTAAGCCTAAGACTTTTCTAGAAAAAAGGGGGGGACATTTAGTGTGACCTTAACAAATGAAAATTCAAAAAACAAACAAACAAACAAACAAACAAAAACTCAGACCTTTATCCTCTCATTATCCATGTCTACTTTATTAAACTATCCTCCATCGCCTCGATATTCTAGTGTCCATCTCCCTTTTACATGTCCAATTCACGTTACTAAATCGTCATCCCTCCCCTTAATTCCTCATTATTATTTTTATGTAAGACATTTACTTTTCCCATATACATGTTTTCCATCACCTTAATCTCTCTTTATCCTATATATACATATTAATGGTGAATTTAAATGATGGATAATGATAATTTACTATGATGAATGCATGCTTATAAATAAATAAAAAATGAAAATATATATATGCATATATTATAAACAAATGGTGGCTTATTCCTAAACCTTAAATTTTTAGAATAATGAAAATGATAAATGGACTCTCTTTCCGAAAGTTTATTAATCCCTACCGCCTCTATCTTTGATAAAAAGTTACGCATGTAAAAATAAAAGGGAATTAATAATGAGCGCACATACTCTTTGAGTTTTAAAAAAAAAAAAAAATTAAATAAAATAAAATAAAAAGAGAAATAAGAAAATAAAAGGGAAAACGGGGGGGAGAACCTAAAAGAGGAGGATTTAGGGTTTGAGACTTGATAAAAGAAAGGAAGAGGGGGGAAGAAGGGGAATTTTTGAGATATTGGTATTGTTATGCTGCCAGACTAGAGACTGGACTGATTTCTTGTAGGAGTTGGGGATTCTCAGCAGACTTGAGTGGTATCTCAGCCTTGGAGGTGAGCTGAGAAGCTAGGCTATCGTCTAGGTTGTGTGTGGCCCCTTTGCGGCTCGGGGGGATAAGGGGGAAGGAGAGTACCCCTAGTGTTTGGCTGGGAGGTACCGGTGAGTTCATTGCGGTCGGCAAGCAGGAGCAAGAGCAGCAGGAGCACAAGAATCGTTGCGGAAAGCAAATAAGGCAAAGGTATGTTCCTGAACTGAGTAGAGTAGAATGCATAGTGATTACTGCTGAGATTTTGATTGTATGGATGTAAAATGTTTTTTCCTCGTCCTTAACTCAGAAGATTCATGTTTTCATAATTAGTTCAGTTTAGGGTTACTGGTAAATAGTTGGGGTTAGGGTTATTTCATTTTTTTTCATGTACGGAATAGTTTAGGGCTGGGTAATTTCATATGGGGCTTAAGGTTATTTCATTTTCTATCTATATGGCTCAGTTTATGGTGAAAAAAAAAATAAAAATTGGTGGGGTGTGCGGTTACTGTATTGGGTATGGGCGTTTCTTATATGAACGGAGGCGTGCCGATATTCACCTGAGAAAAACGCTGACATCTCATAGCTCAATGCCATATTTTTCCATTGAAATTTTTTCTTAGATGCGTTAACAGTTAGGGCTTGGGATGTATGCCGACCAATGATGGGATTTGCCTTCGTTGAGGGTTGACCTGGTAGAAAAATTCAACTAGTTCCAATAGTTGCTTAGTTCCAAATTTGTGTTGAGACCTACTATTTTGGCGTCGCTGTTATATACAGTGAAACTTTTGATAGTCAACTATCCCTCGACTCTCTGTTCTCATTCTCAGCATTTTATATCTTCAAGAGACAGTTAAACCTGATTTCCCTTCCCAACTCAGCATTTTCGTGAAACTGTTAATAAAATACTACCTTCTGATTGACCTTTTATAAAAAAAAAATTGATTTCGATTGATCTTTAGTCTACCTTCATGAAATATGTGTACGCATGAAGTTGGCATCCAGGTAACAGTCTATTTGGAACACTGCAATATTTCCTATACTATGGAATGTACCCTTCCTTGGAATAGTGAAGAGTTGGTATGCTTGCTATAAGCTATTGATTATTCATTATCTTTATTCGTTTTTATTTATGTTATCACTAATAATCATATTAATGGATAAAAATTGACCAGCACTACACTAAAGATGCTTGTCCCCATTCTAAACTTGTGACATCGTATGCCCCCAGCTTACTGGTATCAGATTGTTCATACCACTCGGATTGTTATGTATGACAACGTATCCTATTACCTATTATGATTACTGTGTATGTGTCTCGTCTGTGACTATCACGGTCACTGGGTTGTAAGGTGAAAGTCCATTGGTAAGCAACGTGGTTGTTTTTATTTTCTCAAGAAAGTCTATTATTTTTATTTTCAAGAATGTTTTTTAATTTTTACTTGTTCAGGAAAGTGTTTTTAAAATTCGTTATAGTCCTGGCTTTACAGAAAATGATTGAGTGGTTTCAACGAGTTAGATATACTTTATTATCTTATTTTTATATGTTCATGTCATTATTCCATTTTAATTCTGGAAGCGGTTATTTTTTTCTTCAGATGTTCCCGTCATTAGTTAATTCTGCAAGGTGTTTTTATTTTCTTCATATGTTCATATCGTTATCTAATTCTGCAAGGGTTAAACTCGTCATAGACCTGTCTTTACAGAGACGGATTGGGTGGTTCAATGAGTTAGATATACTTGATCGATTGGGAAAACCTCTGGTGTGCGTTCGACAGACTGGGCAGTTTATTCCTAGTGTTACAGTGCCCCGTGTAACCTCTGCGCTTTAATAATGGGGCCAACTTTTGCCTGGGGTCTTGTAGAACGGGAAAGAGCTCCAAACCATGCACCTGACTCCCATCTCAGAATGTCTGCCACAGTGAATAAGTGTTGGGTCATTAATTGCCTGTTGGTTGTTCGATGCGTCTACAGGGTGGCTGATCATTGTCATCGTTTAGCTTCTCGATATTTATCCTAGAAAGTTGGCCCAGTACCCGGGACAGTTCAGCGAACCCTAGATCCCTTTTTATATTTTTATATTTTAGAGCCGACAGGTAGTACCTAAAATAAATGCATATATCTCGATATTATTTAGCCTGAACCTAAAATCATTAATTCACTTAGCTTATTAGCCGCCTAAGTTCATAACGACTATTAACCTAGATCGACATGGATGGCAACGTTTTTTTCGAATGATTTGTAGAATGGTAGGATTACAATTCTTGATTAGAAGAATGATTTCCACCAGCTTTGGTTAGCTTGCCAAGTTCAAAAATTATCAACTCAAGACAATAATAGTTATTGTGGTTAGTAAATCAGAGCGAATATCTAGAATGTTATGTTATTCTTATCCATTAGAATGCCATGTTTACAGGGTGGTGTTAAGTAATGCTTGTTTAATGTGCAATAATACCATTTGATAAATTGCGAGGTTTAATGATGATGTTGAGTCGAAGGGTTAATATGGGTTAAATTCGCAATGGTAATACTTGTTAAATCGCCATGTTATTAATTGTTTAAACTGAATGCAATTGACAATGCTTGTTTAAATACTAATATTGATATTGCTTAAGTGCACTATGAATATTGGCTGAATTATTCTTCGTGTTTTTAAATTAATATTGTTTAATTTTCAATGATTATACTAGTTATGGGCAATGTTAATATTAGGCATTATTTTAATACTTGTCATGTGCTTACATGTCAATATTTAAATTGAATGCAATTGACAATACTTGCTTAAATAATTAATATTGATATTGGTTTAAGTGCAATGTTAATATTGGCTTAATGGAAATGGTAATACTTGTTACATTGCAATAATAATAGTGGTTCTAAATTGCAATGTTAAAGTTGACGGTAGAATCGCAATGTCAATTTGGATTAATTGAACAGTTCTCGATTTACCATTATGGTATGATATCGTGCTCGCTTACCACGATAACAGAAATTTGCAATGCACTTATGCTTATTGTGTGTCCCTGATCTAGTGCCTAATGACTTATAAATAATAATGGGGGTTGAGATTATAGGCTTTTACCTTATGATAAGTATTCGTCGGTTAATGATAATCAATGGAGCAATTGGTATTGATTGATGTCTTCGGGTCCCAATAGTGGTTGGTCGATTTGAGTCCTCCTGACTTGCGTCTCCCGTAGAGGTCATGATTGTCCCTGATTTTGTAGTACTTGGTGGTATTGTATTGCGTAGTCTGTTCGTGTCGGGCGGGATCTAGACACCTCTTGTAGCTTAGTACTTATGTCTATGTGTAAATCCGGTGGAAGGAATCCAGTGCCGTATTAAGAGTCCCGGGTTGTTTAAGGGCACAGTTCCACTCTTGCGACACACTTTGAGCCGTATCAGTAGTCTCGGGCTGTTTAAAGGCACAGTTTCCACTACTGCGACTCTACTGTTGGATTCTTTCCTTCTGTGACAGTACTGTACCTAACCCGTGGTGTCTTTTTCTGCTTACGGCTGCTAGTTTCACGCCTTATGTCCAGGGGAGTTTATTTCTTGTTTTCACTGTGATATGTCGGGTCGTCTTGATTGTGTTCGTCTTACTTGCGTCTTGTTGGTTCGAGTGGTGACATAGAGTCAAGGGGGTTGTTTCTTCTACACGCGCGCACACACTTTAAACAAACAAAAAAAAAAAATTGCAATTGTTTTCGGAGTTGTTGTCGTAACCAGGAGGGGTGTTACAATCTTTGATAGTCTGTGTAGACTTTTCTTTTTGTGAATTAGTTTCCATGACTAACAAAGGATATTGTGCAGAGTCAAGTGGGTAGTGATCTGTGGCAAGTCGATCCAACTTTTAGAGTGCAGTTTTGGTTTTCTGTCAGAGGTCCTTTTGTATGTTCCATCGGGGATGTCTAAGTTTGACTTTGGTCCAAAATTTGTGTATGAGATTTTGTAAAGAAAATGAATCTTTGGTGAATTTGAATGGAATAAAGGATTGATTTATGTCTCATCTATCTTGATTACCATCTTGGTGACTTTACTTATATATTTACATTTATTTCATCAATTGATATGTTCAGAAAATTACATAAAAAGTAAATTTCCAGCAAGCTTTTTACTAAAATAAAAGGACTAGCCTAAGCACTCGTAAGTAATACTTGTGAGTTAGGATGTTATTTTTGTTGGCTATAAACATAGGGTGATAATCCTATATACTTTTCTTTAGCCAAGAAAGGTCTGAAAATGCTTGCGTAAGATCATTTCATATCTTTTCCTCAACACACTTCTTTTCATGTCTATGATTTCATTCAACAATTTCTTAACCATGTGTTGTAGGTATTATATTTATCCACTTCCCTTTTCGAGACCCTGTTCTATTTGTTTCCCTAGAGGTCTAGTCAACAGGAGTCCTCTCCTGGGAGGAGGTTGAAATTCCTTCTTAACTAATGAGACCTAGCCTTCTTTACATCCCTTCATTTGGAACTCTATTTTTTTGGCTTCTTCAAAATTCTCAACTAAGGTTGTTTTGGCAGCCCTCTTCACAAACATAGAAATATAATTTGGGAGAGCATTAGCATATACTTCGATTTGCAACTCCTAAGTGAGTTTAGCTTCGGGTTGAAATTTGTTTAGGATAGTGGTGAATCTTTGATTGAAGTCTTTAACCTTCTCCTTTGAACTCATGGTGGTGGCAAACAAATCGTCCATTAAAGCTCCTATAGTGGTTTCTTCTACAAATTTATCTAGAAAATCCTTTTAAAACTTCGTCCAACTAGTTATGGATCTTACAGGTAAATTAAAATACCACGTGGAGGTCGAATTCTCAAAAGTATAGGTGAAAATCCTACATACTACATCTCCATGTTGGACATTCATCAGTTTGATAGCTAGTATGAATTTTTTGATATGGTCTTCAGGAAATCCTAAAGTTTCAGGGTCATATTTAGGGAGTAACTTTTCTAGATGTTGGGGAAGGTTATGTACTCATCCAGGGATGGCCAGAGCATCTCTGGCCAACCAAGTTTGATTATTTTGAGGTGGGTTCCCCCTTTCTTCATTATGATCATTGTTATCTTTGGTGTTTTCTAATCTTGAACCTGAGCATTCTGAGCTAAACTCTTCCTTGTTGGAAAAATCATTGGTCTCAGAGAAATTGTTGGCTGGTGTTTTGGGGATTAGATTGAGAGGATGTTCAATTTTAGTAAGGGTGAAATATATTATCTATTCTACTGTGTGAACAAAAACCTATTCAGGGGTATCGACCACTGGTATTCTTACTTATTTTCTAAGATGAAATAACAGAGCTAAGGGCAGTGCTCTGATTTGTCGAGCGTAAGCTCTTGTGATTCTTATGAATTGGTTCAAATCCTTGTGAGGAAGAGTGTAAGGTATTTTAGGGAATAGATGTTCTTCCTCTTCCTGGGGTGAGTTACTCATTTCAAGAGTACTCGGTGTGTGGAGTTTGTCTTGAGAATCAGTAGCCATGCATGTGGGTTGTTTTGAATCTATAGGCTGAGTAAAATAGTATGTAAAAAATATTGTCAGCCATTCATACTTCAGGCCCTCCTTCTAGCGCCAATTCTATTGAGGGGTACTAAATCCCTTTAAATCAACAGTAGGAACCAAACCTGCCACCAAGGCAACTCTACAGTGTTTAAAGGTGTAATGGTTCTCCAAATCTTGTGATCCAACCAAATGATCGATGGGCTTTACACAACAATTGATAGGACGTCTTCTTGCAAAAGCTCCTCCTTCAATTCAAACGCTCTCTTTTTTGTATTTTCTCTTATAGGTAGTATCAATACAAGATAAATGTTGATATAAACTAGTTTGTTCATAAAGGGGAAAGGACTTAACTACTGAAGAAGGTTGAGTTAGGGATAAACCTTCTACTCAAGCATGTAGACAATGATTCTCTACCACAAGCCTAGTACTAATACATTAACCTGTCGGTGTTCCAATTATTGACTGAGATATGATTATCATGAGAAAACATACATGCAATAAACAATAACAAGAAAAATAGTTTCCTTATCTCTAATAATCAATCACATATTAACACAAATATTTACCTTTCATCATTAAAGACAAGAACTATAAAAATATTGAATCGGATAACTTATCAACAAATTCATAGGCTCTTACTCGTTACAACATCCATTCATGAGATAAAATCAGAAATAATTCTTCTTCGGATCCAATCACACAAGTTTTTGATGAAAAACACAACTTGTCTCTAGTCCTAAACAATACTTCTCAATTAAGGTAGCTCTGAAATAGTTCTTTACAAATCCAAAAATGAGGGTCTTTGCAACCACCATAGACCTTTGCTAACATGTCGATCCTCTTATTTATAACATATTATTAACTAAAAATAACTATCAAAAGTGCAACTAAGTAAAACAAAAACTTGTCACATGGCGCTTTCATCTCTCATTCTTCTAAGAGTCATCAAATGATATCACTTGAATGGATGACTCTTCTCGTACTCTGACCATTTGACGAAGAGATCCTCGCATGTGTTTACATATGGGAATTTTTTTTGTTCCATTGGGGCCGCAAGGATATCTCTTATCTCTACTACTCGTGCCTGATACTTGACTATTCTAGCACTTAACTTTTTCAACACGGTTTGAGCTTTGATTGGGTGTTCCATGAAATGTTGCACTTGACCTGGCACCAGGTTCGCCACCTTTTCTATCTCTATAGCCCATGATGAGTCTTGTTCGACATGTAATTTGAATAAGTCAGGAAAGTCTATAAAGTCATCAGGTGTGTCGAATTCAGGGATGTCGATGTCTCTCATCACCTGGTTGATCTTGGTTCAAATATTTTCGCACTCAGACCATTTCTCTTAGATTTTCTGATGAGGTCCTTGGGCCATTTTCACTCAGTATTCGACTGACTTGTTTATGTGGTCGATGATGCTTTACCTTAGTAACTGGATGTCGTGTTCTTCGACATCTTAGCCCTATTGAACCACACTGATGTAGTAGATCCTTTCCACTTATTGGTGTGCTTTCTCATACCACCTTTCCATATCCTTTCACATCGCCAACACCATGAGGGTGTCTTCTTGAAACTTGGCTATCCTTGCAGTGAAAAGGTGTCACTCATTCGTAAATTTATTGTATGCCTCCTGGAATTCGCTTCTCAGGAACACTGCATCCTGTGCGGTGTCCTGGTAATATTTTTCCAAATGGCATCGATGTTCCAACTCCTTCAATGCAACAACCAACTCCTTTTAATCCCTTTTCTCTCTGTCTAGGGTGGCATATGTGATTTCCATCCCTTCGTAAATAAGTTTAGATGTCTTGACATGCTTTGTGTCAATCAATGTTTCCTCTGTGGTGATGAAGATGGAGCGATCTAGAGTAATCCTCCTCTTCTTGGTGGTTCTCCTCATGATATATTTCCTTTTTTGGTCATAAGAGATGGCATGTACATCAACAACTTCATCCATAGGTTTGGGGATTTGTTGATATCCCAAGGTAAGCATATTTCCCAAGCTTCTGACGGTGTATATCTATTCAAGCCTAGGTTCTTGAACCTCTTTTGTGTGTTCTGAAGGTTTAGCCTCTGGTTATTTCTCATCGGGATGTTGATCACCGATTGAAATTGAAGCATCATGGGTAGGCTATGTACTTAATTGATAATCGACTGTTGAGATGTTGATTTCCTACTGTGGAACTTCTTCCTTTTATTCGCTCGACCCTGGCTCATCCGTTGGACTATCCATTTCGTTCTCCGGTACATAGATTAAATCAGTTTCTAAGACACTTTTGACCTCTTGTTCATTCTATGGAAGGCCTTGAATTTGAGCACCGGGAGCTGGGGAAGATTCCCTCTCAGGCTCCTTTTCCTCTGTGATCTGCACCGGAGTCACCAGGGACACCTCTGAACTTTCCTCGGCATCATAGATTATTATAAATTCATGGAGGGGGTTTGGTGCATTTTGTATTCCTAATGTTATTTCTATCTCTGGCTCAGATGAAACATCCCCTGGTGATCCGGCCTATGGAGTTGTAACTTCAGGGTTATCTAACCAAGTGTTTTTGTCAATTTGTATTAACTCAGGGCCACTTGGTCCTACCCGGCTTTCATCTAGGTTGTAGGCAAGGACCCTTTCCATTCCTATGAGGTCTGGGTCATTGTGAAACTGATCAATTACTCGTTTTTCCTTTTCAATCACGAGAAATCCCCTTTCTCATGCCTTTGGTTTCATAGGAATTCCCATGTTCTGCACCGAAGCCACCAGGAGAACCTTTATTGCCTCTATTTCTCTGATTTCTTCCCTAGCTTTGAGGGCCTCTTGAGAAGAATGTTCTATTGTCGTCACCTGTTCATCCAGGATCATGGACCTGAACCTAGTCATTTTTGGGCCTTCCATCCTTTGTACCACCTCATCCCAGTCTTAGGCATTTTCTGTGAAGACTTTGTCTTCAAATTTGTCGTGGGCGTATGGACAATAGGATGACACTTGTGAAGCATGTTGCAATACTAGGCCCTTTGGATTGTTCTTGCGGAATTGGCCCATATGGAATCTAAACTCGAGTTGGCTCATCCCTTCTTGTTTGTCTTGAGCAGTATCCTTTACCAAGTAGAACCCTACATGGAAACCATAGGGTATGAATGCCCGCTTCTTGTCCTTGACGAGGGTGGTGTTGTATCCTTGCAAGATGGTTTGATAGCATATTTATCCTACTAAAATCCAATCCAGGACATGAGATGGTAGGACATGTGATGCTCTGGTGGCCTCTAACACCCTGATGTAGGTGTCGGTCTCATCCAAATACTAGTGGCCTACCTTGGATATCATATTCTTGGCCACAGCTGATAGTCTTGGGCATTCCTTCTTAAAAAGAATAAAATAAATTCACACGATTAATTCATCGTAGATGAGGGAGTAAGACTTATTATACCTATTTTCACATAGCACACTAAAGTAGACGTGGATCGAGAGCTCTACAACATGCTAGCTTAGATTCATTCCAACAAATATGTTTCTAGCGCACATGACATCGAGCAAGTATGAAGCCATGTATAAAGTTGGTGTCTCTCCTTTCTTCAGTATCTGAGCATGTTGTACAGAGATGCTCAGTTGTTTAGAAATTATTTCTCCCCAGTTGAAACCACTCTCGGATATTTCCACTGTGTAAGCCAAGGGAATCCATGCCTCTAAAAATTTGGAGCATTTCTTCTCTCCATATAATCGAAAGATGAGAGACATCAAATAGATGCATGGCTCTCTTAAGTTGTTCGTCCCGTACCAGCCAATGCTCTGGTTGGTGAAATTCTTGTCTTCCCTCCACCATGAGACCATCACCCAACTAGTTTCTTGGTGTTCGTAGAACTTCACGATGAAATATGTATTTAGACGCTCCTTAGGGTCTCTAAGTTTGTAGTATTTATGAACTTCTACCAGAAGGAACACTCCAACACACCCACCATTTTCATCATTGATTAAACATTTATGTGTGTATGTGTGTTCGATGAGCCACTTAAGGACTTCAATATAGGGAAAAATGGGGGTTTTTCTTGCCACCATATGTAGGTACAACCTTCGAATGTTCAGTAACACCTCGTCATCAAGTGTTCTTACATATGGATCACTATGTGGGACATATTTTGGGTATTCCTCCCGACTGATCTTGTTAAAGAGTTATCCCCAATGTGGGAGTGTCATATTGGACCCTGTGATTGCCTCTGTATCTCCAAAGGCCAGAAGCTAGATGAAAATCTTCTTCGTTGTTGTCTTAATGAATAGTTCTGGACTCAAAGTGTATTCCAATTGTTTTGTGGCCCCTGAAGAAGAGACTTTGCCTACCTCTGGTTATTTTATATTTGGTGCCCTTGACGATCGTCTGGTGGTTGGATTTATTGGTGACATTGTTCCTGCAACTAAAAAAAACTTTTAGAGACTGTAAAACAAAAACAAGATAAAAGCATATGAATTTCAGCCAGCAAATTTACAGACTCGGATACATACCTCTGAATCTTGTTGAAACCTAGTTATTTTTACAATCATAGGATCAATACAGCCTTTGATTCTCTCATATTTCTCCTTCCGATGCTCTGGAATTATCTTATGCATGGAATGATTTCATTTACAATGGCTCAAGAGAATTTAAATAGGGAAGAACTTACTGTGTCGCATCAACCATTCAATTCAAGTTATGAGTGAAATTTTAACAAATTTGTTGCCAAATCTCTATAACTTAAATTCATCGCAGGTTGGCGACGGAGGCACGGGTGGTGATGTGGTCTATAGGTGATTTTTAAAAGTTTTTTTGATTGCCGCACGAGGTAGAAACTAATGTGGGATTTGGTATTAATTATCTCCTTAAATTCTCAAAATATGATCATAGCTAGTGCTAAAATGTCCCATCGTGTCGCTCTCTTAGTGGGTGGATCAAGGATCAGAGATGTGCTATGCAATTTTTCGTTGATGTCCTTATGTAAAAATCTTTGAAATCGATCAATTTCATTGTACAGTGCTATCGTGGAAAAGATCGAGAATAACTTTTAGCGTAGTCAAAATGTTTGTTGCGATCGTTTTTAGGTTTTCCCTGATTCTGATAAGCGCATTGGGCATCGACTATCGATGATATATTTTCTCTCTTCGTTAACATATATTCCCCTTGTCTTTTATCGATGCTTAAGAGGAATCGTCTATCGACGATATCCTTATGCAATACTTTGACGCAAACAAAAAATTCCTTTTTTCAATGCTGATGGAGATTAACACTCGACGATTGAGGTTTCACGATTGGTTCTTTTTCTTCTTTGAATTCCTTTCGATGTCGAATCTAAGTGCATCGGGTCAAGTGTTTTGGCTATCGATTATTTATTCAGGTGTTAATGCCTTTTAAGTCATGGGTTTTCATAAGTTCAAACAAACCTGAATAGGTGATGAGAGTCATGAGAATAAGCAAAGAAAAAACCATTTCTCAAAATGAAGTCGAATCAGACTATGCAAAAGATCAAGTGGTACCCAAAAAAGAAAAAAATTGATAGAGGCTTTTTAGGGTGTGTTGAGTGCTCAATAGACACAAAAAATGGACACCAATTCTAGTCGTGCAAATCATATAAAACATACCCAACAAAATAGGCATATCATATGTTATGATTCTAGGAAACTTAAAGAGCATGAAATAAATTATGTTACCCGTGATTTGGAAATGGCAACAATAGTTCATGCCTTAAAAATGTGATGGAATTATCTCATGGGTAGAAAATTTGAGCTGAGAGTAGACCATAGTGGTTTGAAATATTTCATTGGACAACCAACATTGATTCCCAAACAAACTAGATAGCTAGAATTTCTTAGGGAATATGACTTTCAAATTAAGCATATTAAGGGAAAAGAGAAAAAAGTGTTTTATTCACTTAGCATAAGGGTGTATGAAATTCATGCTACAAGCATTAGCATGTGTCTATAGTCTTCCCATTTGGAAGGATAATCCATTACAAACATTCTTATCATATCTTCAATTATTTGGTTGACCTTCTCTATCTACCCATCTGATTCTGGATGATAAGTTGTGCTAAAATTCATATTCATTCAAAATACTTTAAACAACCCTTTCCAAAAATTGGAAGTGAACTTGGTATCTTTGTCAGATACGATTACATTAGGAATACCATGTAGCCTAACATTTTTCATCATATAAATTTCTACAATGTTGGTTTCCTTACGTGTCATCTTTATGGGAATAATATGTGCAACCTTCATAAGATTGTCCACCTCTACCATGATGGAATCATGTTTCCTTACTATTATGGGAAACTTTGTAATGAAATCTATGGTAACAATTCCACTTAGGAATGGGAAAATGGTTGTAGGAACCCCACTGGATGTCTATTCTCAACCTTTACCTTTTGACATTCCATGCATCTAACAATAAAATTAGCCACATATTTATGCATTCCATGGCAATAATATTGGCCTCTTGTAGCTGCAATTGTTTTTTGATATCCTGTATCTCTTGCATATGGCACATTGTGCATTTATTTTAAAATTAAATTTCTCAATTCTAGGGAATTAGGAACATAAACTTTATTCCTATATAATATAATTACATCCACTTCCATATTGAAATATTTATATTTTTGTTGTACATTACTCTACTATAATATTTTTTAACTTGTACGTAGTGTTGGTATACTGTTACAACTTTTAAAATTCCATCTTTTAAATATAAGTTGGATAAAATCATGAAGATGGGTGTCCATTTTGCTTGTTTTAAGAGAAAAAAATCTATATTTTCACAAGTTCTTCAACTTTCGATATACAAAAGTATTTTTTTATTTAGAATTTCACTTTACAGTAAAAACAAAAATTGTGAATAATTTGGTTAGCTTTCTACTAACTATTTTTCAAATTATTTTTATTCGGATTTGATATGTCAACTTGGCAATTGTTTCATAGTATATTTCTTAAAAATGAAAGGAATGATAATGAGTTATTTTCCCCCCAACAATTTATCTGTTATTAAACTTTTTTTTTTTGACAAACGAAATATACTACAACAATAAACAAAGACTCTATTTTCTTATGAGTATAGTTTTGAATATAACGGATCAATCTTATAATTTCTAGAATTTTTTGAAGTTGACCAAGTTGATGCAAATTTTAAACACATGTTTTCCCCCACCTTGTATCTATCTTAATTTTCACTCAAAGTAAAATCTAAAAATACCCTTTTGAAGAGAACAGTTTAAGGATTTTGAATATAATTTTTTCTAAATTTTCCACAGTGTAGTTTTAGAGATATGGATATTCCATTTCACTGAATCATAATGTCACCTAAAAATATTATGTAGTGATTTTTTATAAAATTAAATAAAATTAGATAAAAAAAAATGAAAATGAAAACAAATTATATCCATTGAAAGTAGATTCAATTTTGCAAATGTTGATGTCAATTCTGAAACTAAATTCTGAGTATTTGCAAGAGTCTGCAACCTCCAAAGTTTGAGTAAGCTAGAGGGAATTCTCATGTTCCTGCAAAAATTCACATTCACAGGTTTTCATACGAAAAATAATTTGTTCGGCCGAAATATATTTTTCTAACGGAATCCATGGAAAATAAATGAATTCCTTACTTTTCGACCGAATAGTAGTTTTTTTGGTCGAAAGGTTGGTGAGGGAATTCTGTCAGTCGGGAAAAAATGAAGGGATGCATAATTTCATTTCAATTGGTGCAAAATATTATAAATACGCTTTCATTCGAACCAATTTTACACAATCCACTCGCTCATTTCATAGTTTTCCATATGTGGAGCCCCTAAGAAAAAGTTTGAATGATATTTTTCATTGTTTTGACTGCAAAAAAAAAATATCTTTTTGAAGTTCAAGTTTTTATTGGAATAAAAATTTATATATTGAGGTCTTTGTTGAACATTTTTTCAAGGTGAAAACTTACTTGAACATTATTTTCAAGGTGAAGGCTTTGTTTAACATTTTTTCAAGGTGCAGGTTTTGTTGAACATTTTTTCAAGGTGAAGACTTACTTGAACATTATTTTCAAGGTGAAGACTCACTTGAACATTATTTTCAAGGTGAAGGTTTTCATAAAAAAATTCTTATTATATCAAAGGAAATATTTTTGAGAGTAAGTGTTTTTAATCATTTCTTATAAAATTATCGATATTATTTTTGAATAATTTTTGTGACAATGAAGTTTTTCTAAAACTATTCTAAAATGTTGAATTTGTTAAAAAAATTTACAGATAACTATACTCATGGGAAACAAAAGGTTGCACAAGAGAAAATTTGATCACACTCAAGATGAAACTCACCATAATGAACAAAGGAAAGAGCATTATTGGAGAAAGAAATGAGAACGTGAAAATTTTGAAGAAGAAACGATGATGATGTAAATAGAGATTTTCAACAAGAAAAAGTCCAACCAGGTATGCATGTACATATTGTCTATATTAAAAGTATAGAATTCATTTATTTAAATTATTGTTTAAAATATAATTGTTTGTAATTTGGATTTGATGTTTTTCAAAAAACATAAATAGATTTTCCTCATAATGTCGATGAAGTTGTTGAAACTGAAATTGAAGCAAAAGTTGAATCACCTATAGGTATGTACATAAATATAGATAATATAAGATGAACACTTGTATATAGTTTAGTGAATTTATGTTTGTATTTTGTTTTTTAATATAAAATTTAAATTGAAATATGCAGGTGAATCTATCAACATTGATGATGAAATATTAGAAAATGTTGATACTGACAAATTTGGGAAGAAAGAAGTTAAGCATTATATAAGATATCGTGTTAAGAATATGTATACTACTTTTTTCAAAGATGAACAAGTAACAGTACAAGCTCAAATTTTACTCTGTCTAATAAAGTCAAGAAATTTAAAAGAAGCTACATCATTATTGGGTATTCAAAAGTCGACAAAATATACAAAGGTGAAACAGAATATCTTTGACAATATAACTAGTGTATTAAAAACTTTTGGAAAATCTCGAAAAAAAAATGTCAGTGTTGCACATAGAGTGATGGGTAAAATCATGAAGCCGAGTAACACTTTCGTGACAATCAAGTCTCCAAAATTTCTAGCGGTAATTTTTTGGCCGAAAAAATGTTGCTAGGAATTTTTTCGCCCGAAAATTTGCACGTCAAATTTAATGGCACCCTTGAAATTCATGTACAATGTTTTTCGGATGAATTATTTTCCCGTGGTAAGCATATTTCAGCCGAAACGTTTATTTTTAACAGATTCCATTAAAAACTAGGTTTCATCTGAAAGAATATTTCGGCCGAAAACCTGAAAATGGGACTGTTTGCAGGAAACTGCAAATTCTCTCCATCTTACTTCATCTTTGGAGGTAGCGGACTCCTACAAATAATCATAATTTAGTTTCAAAATTGATACCAACATTTTTTAAATTCAATCTACTTTCATTGGGTATAACTTGTTTTCATTTTCATTGTTTTTATCTAATTTTATTTAATTTTATAAAAAAATCACTGCATAATATTTTTAGGTGAGATTATGATTCAGTAAAATGAAAAATCCATATCTCTAAAAATACACCATGGAAAATTATGGAAAATTTATATTCATAATCCTTAAACTGTTCTCTTCAAAAGGGTATTTTTATATTTTACTTTTAAGTAAAAATTAAGATAGATACAAGGTGTAGAAAAACATGTTTTTAAAATATGCAACATTTTCCTCTTGGTCAACTTCAAAAAATTCTAGAAATTATATTATTCATCCCTTAAATTAAAAATTATAGTCATAATAAAACAGACTCTCTGTAGATTGTTGCAGTATATTTCATTTCTTAAAAACATAAGTTTAATAATAGATACATTGTTGTGGAAAACAATAACTCATTATCATTCCTTTCATGTTTAAGGAACATACTATTAAACAATTGTCAAATTGACATATCAAATCTTGATAAAAAAAAATTGAAAAATAGTCATTGGAAAGATAACAAAATTATTCACAAGTTTATTTTTTACTGTAAAGTGAAATTCTAAATAAAAAAAATACTTTTGTTTGCCGGAAGTTGAAGAACTTGTGAAAATACAGTTTTTTTTGTCATAAAACAAGCAAAAGTGTTACCCATCTTCATGATTTTACCCTGATACAAGCAACAGTTGTTTCATCTAGCAATATAAAAGATCATTTGACACAACACATGGAAAAAGTGATGGGAACATCAAGAAAAACATTGAACAAACATAGAAATTTCAATTGAAAATATATGAAAGTAATGAACTTGCTTGTTGGACAGTTATTTCTAGACAATCCTACAAAGATAGACTTGCAGAAAATGTTAAAGAATTAGCCCGTATTTTTTGGTTGAAATAATCTCATGTACCACATACAAGGGATGTGTTGCGATGAAGAATAGCATGAAAAAAATATTAAGAACATCCAAAACATATATTTTCAATGACACAATAAGAATTGTTCAATAATTTCAAAGAAAAGCACAAAAAAGTTAAAATTTCCATCAATACATTTGTGCAACAAAAAACATGATTTGTTAGACCCATCATTGTCCATGACACTTGTTTTTGTGATTATCATGTGGAATCCAAGTTATATTATGACACTTTTCTTGATTTTGGTAAAACTTTATGGCCAATTTCACCTCCTTCTTCCACATTTCGTTCTTTTATATCTGAAATTCTATGTGAAAGAGAAGGTGATGAATTATTTTACCAAAAAAAATGTGTTGGTGGAAAGAAATGTGATTGTTGTGGAAATATAAGTTTTTTTCACTAAAAATATCCTATTGATACGAATGATCAATCATTTTCTAATATAAAAATCAATTGGAAGAGATATGAATATATCAGCATCACGTCTCCACATTCTTTAAATGTTATTTCCAAAAGGATTCATTTGAAATTAGATAAAATCTGTGTGATAGAATTTTTGAAGAAGTTTTAGGAAGAAATTTATTAATACACCAAGCATTCACATAGAGCTCGATGGAAGGACCTACAATTCAAACAATCACGTGAAGTGTTTCCACTAGGGACAATTTTGTTTGTAGTTGATTTTGCAGATAATTAAACATTCGTTGCACAAAAAGAAATACAGGGTGAATATTATCATTCTGATCAAGTCACTATATTTGTCAACATTCTATATAGACATGCTCAATGGAATCTTGATAACATAGAAAGCACCAATGACAATCGACATGTTATTAAAGAATATCACTTTTATATAAATGATGATCGAGAAAACGATACACATTATGTACAACATTGTTTTGATAAATTTTATGATTCATTGAAAGAACATGGGATTGGATTCGATCGACATTGGATATGGTCAAATGGATGTGTGGTTCATTTCAAATATTCACGATCATTATATTAGTTGTGTCGTCTTCATAAGAAATAAAACATTACACATTTTTGGAATTTCTTTGAGACTAGTCATGGAAAAAGAGAGCACGATGGTGCAGGGGCATGTTTAAAATGACCACTTCAAAGGTATCAGATGAAACCTCATGCCAATCGATTTGAATTTGTTGATCAAGTTGTTGAATGGTGCAAACTTGTGCTAAGCCATGAAAATAATATGTCAAGGGATGTGCATAGGTGTGTGTATATATACATGTTACACATGTACACAGGATATTTTTATTCACGTGTTCAAATTTATGTGATCTTCAATCATGTTCTTGATATATTTCAAGTTAACAAGTTCTTGTATTATGCAGGTTTCTTTGCAATCCCATATGAGGCTGGTACAATACATGGGACACGAAAAGTGCATCCAGTTAAAACAAAACGATAAAAAAATGCTTTTTCATTTGATAGAAGAAATGAATCTTGCTTTTGTTCAGTTTGCATAAAGGACACATAATACATAGAGATTTGCAAAAACAAAAATGTGGAATATGTTAAAGATTGGAGACATACAAAACTTAATATAAAAGGAAAAATGTCACTTGCAAGATCATAGGAGATGGATTCAAATGAAACTATAGTGTCAGTTGATGGCGATAGAGTTTATGATCTTGTTAGAGAAGGTAATTTTTATGTTTCAATTGTTTGAAAATATATTTGTTAAATATTTTAAAAACTTGTAGATGTACTTGTAAGTTTGATATATAAAATTTATATATAGTATATGAGTTTAATGGCACATGCATGTGTGCTAATATAACACAAACTATTTGTTGGAACATATCGAATTATTTGTAGGAGATGTCTTTGTTGTGGTTTCACCTATAGAAAACACTGAAAAAATGAAATATTATTTTATGCAATGCACAGAGAAAAATATGAGGTTATTAGAATATTTTGATGATAACGATTTTATATATGAAAGAGGATCCATCGTATTGAAAGGATATTTGTTAAAGAAACCCATCAAACTGATAGTCATTTTCACTTTCAAGACTATCATTTGGATGTCATAAGTAGTCAATATAGTCATTTGGTATGTGCAACACTCATAAAGTTAATAAAGGTTCAATCAATAAAAAAAACAAATGTTAGAAAATGGAAAATTTCAAAATCCGATCATGAACGAATAATTGAAGATGGCATACCATTACTATTTCTTTAAACAAGTGACATACAATCCATAATTTTTTATTTTGCATTGAAAGTACACGTATTTATGGATATAGGATTCTGGAATCATTTGGTTTAGTTTAATTTCATGGTCCATTCAAATAAGAAACTATATTTGTGATGTATTATAAAGTTTACCAAGCCTTATTTACAATGTTTTTCATAAAACTAGATCTAAATTTGTCAATTCAAAATTATTAAATATTTGGGTCCCCATATATCCTCCAGACCACTTAAGGGATGAGATAATATGCCATGGATTTTTATATTCATTCCCCAAATTTGATCTTGTTTAGTTTTTAATACCATGTTCATTCGAATAAGTTGAGTTTTAATGAAATGTTTGTCATGTACTTCTTTATTTAAAAACACAATTTTGCACATATAACTAGATCTCAAATATAATTTATGTATGGGTTTAAAGGGTTTATATAGTCTCATATAAAGGGTCTCATATCCCACTCAATTATAAACTTGTACATATAAGTTTAATTAATGTTTATCCAAAAATGAAAGATAACCATGAAGTATAATCCCTACTTACAACAATTCGAAGTACCAATCACTTATAAAAGGAACTATCTATATAAAATGAATCAATTGATCATCATTGTCATTATCCCACCACATGATAGAGAGAAAATCATACTTGGGTGATGTATATATTGTATTAGATACAATGCAATCATTATGATACACAAGACATAGCCCATAAATATGTTGCATATACTTGTGTTCAACATTTTCAAAAAACTCGTGTATTAGGCGAGGATTAGAAACAAAGAGTTTTATGCTTAATATGTTATTCCTTTGTATATAAAAAATACCTTTTTGGAATATAAAAAATATATATATAATAGAACATAAAGTTATCACATCCAATCATCATTATTATCCTTAGTTGTTTATGAGGCTTGGCTAATTATTTATCTTTGAACATCCCAAACCACCTTATATATGACCCAAGCAAGTCCCTCTTGGAAGTAACTAGAAAGTAAGATGAATTGTTTTTCTTTAGAATTGAAACATTTGTATGGCTATCCATTGGTTTAAAAACATGTAACCTAGGAGAGTCCATTGAAATAGACAGCTAGGGATTATTTAAATCTATTGATAGAATATTATCTTAAACCAACATTACCAAAATATTTGTGTTTGGATATGTCACTAAATTGGGTGATATAGTATGATTACATAGCTTCATTTAATATATGTCCATTTAATTAAAAAAAAAATAATTGAAACATGACACATAGCTTAACCAAAGTTTGGCACAATGTATTTCATTATAGTTAATTTTGGAAGTTGTTGAATATATATAAAGATTTGTCTTGAAATACCACTATTTTCATAGTGTTGTTGACTTTGTAGCTAGTTTACCTCCTTTGAAAATTATTTTTTATCGTTTCATAATTTATTTTCTAGAGACAAATTGTTTTTCATTTTTTCTACAAAATTAGAAGTACTTTTATAATGAAAATTGAAAGTTGTCTCAATCCAAGCCACAAAAGGTAGTTGGTAAGGTGCATTGATTAATGAAGTATAGACAAATCTTCATGGTCTTGTCACCCTTCAAAGATGTTTGTAAAATGAGTTCAATATAGTTGCACATGATATATATGATATTTCAAAATTAACCGTGACCCTGTAGATCTCATATATTTCAAAATTATATAATATTTCCAAATTAAACCCTTTAATTTATATTGAAATAAATCAGTTTTAATTTCAACACACTATCATAGAACATAAATTGTCAGGTTTCACTATCATAAAAAATATAAGAGAAATCAAAGATCAAACAATAAATTGATATTTTGAGTTCAATATATATATATATATATATATATATATATATATATATATATATATATATATATATATATATATCTTGAAAGTTCACATAGTTGCAGTAGTTACACAACCAAATACACAAGTTCTAAAGGGATTTTAGGATAATAACAAAAACTAAGAGGCAATTAACATTTAACTCCAAAATTCAACTCTAAGTCATGGTTGAGATAGATCTCTTCATACCTAGGAAAAAAAAAAACATTTCTCAAATTTAAAATTTAAACATTTTAAATAAAATATGTTTACAAATTTCAAATAAAATGTACACATACCATTTTAGATAAATAAAATAAATTGTGATTAAAGAAAAATTGACATACCAAAAATGTTGAAGTTTCATCTTCAAATGTCCATGCTCTTTTTCCACCAATAATGTAAACATCATTGTCACAATAAAAAGAAAAACCAATAACACATATTAGCATATACTTTATTAGCAAATAGTTTAAAGATATTTAACTTTATTAAATAAGAAATGAGAAAGAATAACATACCCAATAAGATCATCAATATTAACATAACCATGTGTGCAAGAATAACATACCCAACCAGAGTTCCACAGATCTAAGATTATTGTTCTATTTTTAGTATACTTTTTTGGCATTTTTTTAAACCAAACTTACATCACGAAGTTTAAAAACTTCCAAAATAGTTACTCTCCATATTAAGACATTCTTTGCATAAATCTTTAAATTTATTTTATAACCAAATGCTCTTTCAAAATTGCCTACATGATCTAAACAAAGTAAGATGATATCTAGCAAATTTTTAAAGAGAAAATGTGTGTGCTTGGTAACCAATTTTAGTGTTCAAAGTTAGATAATACCCTGAAAATGAATTCACTTGTGTATGTAGAAAGTTCACAAATCTCTGTATTAATCCATTCTTCCAAGAAAAAAATTATCTCCTCTTATGTGGTGGAATAGATGTTCTTATATAATCAAATGCCCTTTCAAATTAAAGGACTCAAAAATTTCCATATGAAGCCATTCTTTCAAGAAAATACTTATATATATGAAAGTTCAAAAATATCCATATCAAAATCCATTCTTCCAAGAAAATACTTATCTCCTCTTTCTGCATTGGAATAGATGTTCTCATATAATCTTTCATGTACATGCAGAAAACACAAATATGTACATATATTTTTTTTTTGTTTGTTAATTTGTGTGAGACCTGTTGGCTACGCGATTAACCTGTGGCTTGAGAAACCGCGAATCAGGGGCATCTAAGCCGTCAAAATCACCCGGGGATCGCCCCCGGCCTAAGACACACCAACCCTTAACATGGTTGGATTTTTTTTGTCCCCGCAGGTTTCGAACCGGTGACTTTAACTAAATATGTACATATATTAAGTCATTCTTCAAAAACCATTTAAATCTTTCATCTTTCCACATTGGATGTATTCATATTGCATATAATCAAATACTCTTTGAAATATGTCTTCATCATGTTCTAAACATAAGTGAGATCATGCACGTACATAGCTTATTTGTAAATCTACAAATGTTGGTTTGTGGTTAGTAAACAATTAGTTAAGGATTTGACAATACCCCAAGAAGGAATTCACTTTGTTGTATGTAGAAAAAATAAATCTCCAATTACGCCATTCTTGGACAAGAAGGAAAGGAATGCAATCAAAGAAAATTCAGAATCTTCCCCTTTTCTGATGTGGGATAGAGTATGTTCTCAAATAATCAAATGCTCAAGTTCAAAATTGTCTGCATCATGATCTAAAGTTTAAAAATAAATAAGATCATGTAATCATATTTTTAAATCTATAATAGTTATAGTTCACGCTCATGATTTAATCTTAAATAAGATCAGTATCTAGCATATTGTTAAATCTAAGTGAATTTAGAATATTCCCTCTTTCTGGTGTGGGATCTATATTTTGTTCTCATATAATCAAATGCTAAATTTAAAAATTAGGTCTGCATCATGATCTAAACATAAATAAGATTGAATGTGCCATTTTAGACGACGATAAACTTATATAGGAGTTCTATATATTTCAAAATGATTGATCGAAGCGTTGAAAATTTATATAGACACTAGTTGAGTAACCCTTCTATGAATAGGAAAGGCTTAGTTAAAAAGTTGATCAAACAAAAATTTGAAAAAGTCAAAAACAAATAAACATATTCAAGAAAGAGAAAGCCAGAGATCTGCAAGCTAAGAGCGTAGATAGAACTGTAAGATTTCACCTAATATATTATAAAGCACAGTTCTGTGGACGTAGCCCTAGGGAGAGGGTGAACCATGTATATCCTGTTGTTGTGAATGGTTGATGTTGTGTTCTTTACTTTATTACTCTGATGATGCATTAGTATGTTAGATCTGATATATAACTATGTGAAGTAGGTTTATGTTTGGAAAGAATAATATTATCTCCTTGTGTGATTGCCTTGATTCCACTTGAATTTCCTCTGGTTGTAGACACCTGTGTCCTACAACCCCCTATTGCTACTTCAGATGAGACTGCATCTTCTTCGCAGGTGTTTCCGAAAGGGCCAGTATTTAGGGATTGTTGGTGCACTGTTAGAGTTGAACCCTAGGTCTACCCCTATGTCAGCAAATAGTTTTGTTTCCAGGACCGAGACCTTCTTGAGGGAATGTCAAGGTGGTTTCCATCGAAGACAAGGATTTAGAAGTGGATAAAAGAACAAGAGAAGGACTTCGTAGAAGCTCGGAATAAGAACCCTAATATTAGCACAGAATATTGGTTGGGAAGGTATATCTTTACTGATATACATGAGATGTTCTTTGGAGGAATCCATAAGGAGCTATACGAGTGGCTGACCAGATTAGCATACACCCAGTTTGAGATCAAATATAGACTGCATGTGGTTTGGACATCAGCGCTGATCAAGAAGGTCAAAATATTTGATAACGCCATGGAAAGAGCAGTAGATCACTGGTTTGATAGTACCCTTGGAGGGTATATCACAAAGTTTTCTATTGATAGGGTAGAATCATATAGCCAAGGAAAGAGATATTTCTTTAAGGGGCCCAGAGGAAAATTTTTACACTTCTTGAAGCTGAAGATGAAGATGTTATTGCATGAGATGAACATATTAAAGATACAGTAGTGGTTCAAACTAAAAAAGATAATGTTCAAGAATTCAGACAGCGACAACGACACAAAGATTGGACACACACACAGTGGGAGACCCTTCAGAGAAGTTCCTTTGGTGAACTTGTTCGAGCAGAGTCATGAACCAACAAAAGAAGAAGAGTTCTACAGTGGAGAATAAAAACAGTTGCTAAATGAGGAACATTTAGAGTTCGCTAGGGAAGAAGAAGAGAAGACTGAAGAACCTCACCTAGAAGAGTCAGAAACTTCAAGTATTGTGCAGACAATTGAAGTAAGTGCTATTACACCCCCTGTTTTTTTAACAACATTAAGTAACCGGAGTAACATAAGTTATCAAAACACTAGTACAAGTGGTTCAGTGCATACTCATTCAGGAACCTTAGGAAGATCTATGGTAGATGAGATGAGGTTACTCACCTTTAGAGGAGATGGATCTGAAGATCATGACCAAAACTGGTTTATATGCGAAGTTGTATGGATTATTAATAATGTCGCCAACAAAGTTGTTAAACGAGTTCAGTTTAGTACTACCTTGAGAGATCATGCACTGGGTTGGTACATGAATTTCATCCAAGGATTTGTCCAGCCGAAACCGCTGAACGAGATTAAGACTGCTTTGATTGTTGTATTCAAGAAACCCAAGTCGGAATCGTAGTGAATCACAGAGTTGAAAGAAATCAAGAAGAAAGTAGTTGAACCTGTTTGGGAGTTTGATTAGATGTTTAAGACCTTAATAGGTCATTTGATTTTTTATATCCCAAATGAGAAGAACAAGGAATGGTTCATTGTTTCCCTCCTACCACACATCAGAGTCCCTATGATGCAATAGAAGATTGCTTCACAGGCTGAGGTGTTAGAGATTGCCATGTAACTTGAATCAACTCCTATGGAAAAATCCATCTCAGGTATGAGTCAAATCTTGAGTCAACTAACTAGCTTATCACTGCAAGTCAAAGATATGAAAAAACATAAGGGAAAATATAAGAGAGAAGACATCTGGTGCATTAGATGAAAATCAGAAGGCCATGACAAGGAGCAGTGTCCCCTCTTTCATGAATATTTGGCTTCTGGAGCTCCGATCCCTTTGAAGCAAGTTAATCTACCTTAGTGTGAGGTATGTAGAAATAGACATCACCCTGGAGAATTATATTACACGAAAAATTATGTTCAGACACCTACAAACCTCTACTACACATTCTGTAAATTTGTGGGTCATGATGAGAAGGATTGTAGAGTTGATGACCTGTTACATGAAATATCAAGGGATATCTACAAAATTCAAGGTGAAGTACAGCAAGAAGGGAACACTATGCAGTATAATTCCCCTAGAAGAGGAAACTTCAACCCTCGTGGTGGATTCATAAAAAGAAGACAAGGAGGAGGCATGGTCCGAGGTAGAGGTCAGATAATTTGTTATAAATGCACACTGCCAGGTCATTTAGCAAGGGACTTTCAAAACCCTTGTACCACTTGCGGTTACTACAACTCATTTGAGAATTTCATAGAATATTGTCCTGCGTTGTTATCCAAAATTCAGGAAAGACGAGGGGGAAACCAAAAGGTACAGATAATCACAGCAGAACCCCGCGGAGCAGATCCTAGATTCATTCTTATCACGAGAGGAGGTGTTTCTACAGGAGAAGACAGGGTGACTCCAGGGAAGACTACAGAACAATCAAGATTTAGAAAAGCTGCAGAGAATACACAAGAGTTTGATCCAAATAGAGAGAAGCAAACATTCAAAGAGGCAAGAAAAGAGTTTCGAAGAGATCAGGCTTCTTCATTAAAGGAAAAACTAGAAGTGAGAGAATGTGGAGTGCCCCTAGCCTTTGATTAGTCTACTTCATTTGAAGAAGGAAAAGAGGTGAGCAAACTCATGGAATTCTTATGCACTTGCATAAATTTGATAAAGGATGAGAGCGTTGTACAAGAGCTACAAAATTTGATGAGACACTATGAGCTAGGAAAGGTAGATCCTCTACTGAATAAAGAAGTACATCAACTATCCAAAAAGAGAAGGGCAAATAAGGAGTTACATCTGAATGATCAGATAGGATATTATGATATAGATTATGTGGTCCTCGAATTAGGGTCGGAGGTCAATGTTATGATGAAGTAGACCTAGGTACTGATGGGAGAACCTAACATGATCTATTCCCCCATCAGGCTTAGGATGGCCAATCAATAGGCTATGAGCCCCTTTGAAATATTGGAACATGTCCCTATGGACATCGATGGGGTCTGAACATTTTTGGACTTCGAGGTGATTGAGATAGTCGATGATAGTTGTCCATACCCCGCGCTGTTAGGAATTGATTGGGCTTTCAACAATTATACTGTTGTTGACTTGAAAAAAAGAAGAATGATTTTTGAAGATGATGGCCTTAGGGTCATCACACCTTTGGATCCTAATGAAGGTCCCAGATACATAGAGGCCATCAAAGAACAAGACCACGCATATATGTTGGAGAATATATACAAACTGACAACACGACAATAGGATTACAATAATCCTATGGCAGATGGGAATTTAAGCTAGTGAAGTGAAATAACATGTTCATCATACTTAGAAGAAGCATTGAAGAACTAGAAAAATCAAAGGTATGAAGTATCTACATGGAGATGTGCTAGAATGACCAGAGAAGTTAGTTGGATTGGCACAACAGTAAGTAATTTACCCACATTTGATAGTTTGAATCACTTAGAAACTTTCTTACTAGAATTTGAAGAAATTGTACCAGTACAACAGAGACTGTTGGCACTGGACGAGTCTTTGAAAGATACTCCAGCAAGATGGTGGGGAACAGATGAAAGGAACATCGCAAACTGGATACAATGTCGCACTTTGATGACAACACAATTTTCAGAATAATTCGAAGAATGCGAAGTTAGGTACACAGGTCAAAGCTGTCTGAAAGACCATGTGTGAGGTTGTGAGGAGGCCTGGAGCTGCATTCCTCAAGAGAAGTGGGTGCATAAATTCATCAATACTCTAGACATGATGCCTATCAACTGGTACCTTGAAGTGGAACTGCGCCTAACCACTATAGACTGGAAAGGCATGACTCAGAATTTTGTAGCTACATTTTTATTTGAAAGTCAGCACCCTCTGGTAGATCAATCTTTATAGGTTGTGAGACAGAAAGTATTTGAGGAAGCACCTAGCCTCTCTATGGAGAAAGAAGAGGATGAATGGACTGCACCTCTTCAGAAATTGCAAGGATGTTACAATATCAATGCCGATGAAGATGATGATCCTAGGAATGTGAACATCGTAGAAACAAAAGGACAGAGAGACATAGAAGGACCAAGAGTCAAACTAAATTTTATTAGATAGCCAATCAAAATAAAGAAATTTAATATTGGAACAGAGCAAGAACTTAAGCTTGCTAATGTTGGAGATTACTGGGATGATGCCACTATTGATAAGATCATAGAATTACTGCATGAATATCAAGACTTGTTTCCAACCAATTTCACTAATATGAAGGGAATAAAAGGGCCCATGGGAGAGATGAAGATCCCCTTGAAACCAGATGCAAGGCCAGTTAAAAAAATACCTTACAGATTGAACCCTAAATATAAGGAGAAAGTGAATATTGAACTAGACATAATTCTAGAAGCAAGAATCATAGAACATGTTGAAGAATCAAAGTGGATTAGCTCTATGGTGTTTCAAGATAAGAAAACAAGAGAGATAAGAATCTGTGTATATATCAGGAAGTTGAATGATGCATGCCTACATGATCCATTCCCTACACCATTTACTGACAAAGTGTTAGATAACGTGGGAGGACAAGAAGTCTACTCCTTCACCGATGGATTCTCAGGATACCATCAGATCAAGATTGCCAAGGAAGATCTCCATAAGACCACATTTGCAATAGGGTGGGGATCCTACCAATACAAAGTGATGCCTTTTGGACTGAAGAATTCCCCAACCATATTTTCTAGGGTGGTGGTCAAAGCATTCAAGGAGTTTCTACATAAATTTCTGGAAGCATATTTTGATGATTGGACTGTTTTTAGCTTATTGCAAAACCATATTGAATTCTTAAGACTAATGTTGGATACGTGCAGGCAATGTCAGATTTCCCTAAACCTGAATAAATGCATCTTCTTTTCTCCCTTTCGAGTGTTGTTGGGCCATATTGTGTGTAAGCAAGGGTTACTGGTAGATCCATCTAAGATTTCCATTATTGTCGATTTACCCCCTCCTACTTCAGTCAAACAGTTGCACACTGCATTGGGACATAATGGATAATATAGAAAGTTCATTAAGGGATATGCACAGATTGCAACACCTATGGAGAAGCCACTGAAGAAATATTGTTAGTTTCATTGGATAGAAGAATGTTAGCAGAGCTTCGACACACTGAAACAGAAAATGGTTACTACGCCTATTCTGGTTTTCCTAGATTGGAGAAAGGAATTTCACGTGCATGTCGATGCATATTCTATTGCATTAGGAGCCATGTTAGAAAAACTATGAGTAGGAGATATTGACCACCCATTAGCCTTTGCTAGCAGGAAGCTCTCAATAACTGAGATAAATTACACCACCATCGAGAGAGAAGGTTTAGCCATGGTGTATGCGCTGCAAAAGTTTTGTCACTACTTGTTAGGAGGAAACTTTAAGATGCTCACTAATCACTCTACGCTGAAACACCTAGTCAACAAGCCATTGTTGGGGGAAAGAATATGAATATGGATTTTTTTATTTCAGGAATATGATTTTGAAATTGTGGTAAATCTGAGAAGGATGAACAAGGGACCTGACCACTTGTCTAGGTTGGAACATGGAGAGGAACCTACTAGTTTGGAGGATACAATGTTAGATGGATAATTTCTAGCCATTATGAAGGTTGATGATCACTTTTCTGATATATTTTAGTTCCTATCAACAGAAATAAAACCTCGCAAAAATACAACCATTTAGAAGAAACAGTTGGTAGTGCGCACTGCAGATTTTTCACTTATAGCTGGACAACTATATAATATGGGACCTGGTGAGATCTTGAGAAGATGTGTTATGGAGGCAGAACGACCACTGATTTTAGAAGAATCTCATGAAGGCATCACAAAATGACACTACGCAGGAAAAACAACATTGCAGAAGGTTCGTAGAGTTGGCCTCTGATGGCCCACTTTACACAGGGATGCTAAAGAATATTACAGAGCCTATGATGTATGCCAAAGACTTGGGAAAGCTTCTAGAAGATATGAGATACCTTTAGCACCCCATATAAACTTAAAATCATTTGAGAAATGGGACATTGACTTCACGGGACCTATAAACCCACCAGGGAAGTGCACAGGAGATAGACACATCATCAATGCGATAGAGTATTTGACCAGATGGAAAGAAGCAAGAGAAGTTAAGGAGTATAGTGAAACTACAGTTGCGCATTTCATATTCGATGATATCATAACTAGGTTTGGATGCCCAAAGATCCTCATGAGTGATCAAGGTACACATTTTATTAATAAGACTATTGAAGTCTTGACCCAGGAATTTTAAGTTCACCATCAGAAGAGCACTCCTTACTACCCACAAGTGAATGGGATGATGTAAGCCTTCAACAAGATCTTGGAGATAGAACTGATGAAGATTTACAGTGTAAACAGAGATGACTGGAATTTGAGAGTACCACCAATATTATGGGCCTATAGAACCACTTGTAAGAGATTGACAATGCAGACTCCCTTTAAGTTGGTTTATGGCCTAGAAGCAATTGTACCCATGGAATATTTAGTTCTTAGCTTAAGAATTGAATCCTTTATAGATATGGATGACGTTGGCATTGTTCAAGAGAGGCTCACGCAGTTTCGTGAACTAGAAGAAGACCGATTTGTTGCAGGATTTCACCAGCAAGTTCAGAAGGAACAAGAAAAGGCCTACCATGACAAGCATATCAAGAAGAAAGCATTAAGCAAGGATATCTGGTATTGGTATATGATAGCAAGTTCATGAAGCATCCAGGGAAGTTCAGAACACATTGTTTGGGGCCATATGAGGTTGCCTATGTTATAGAAGGAAGAGTTGCATAGCTGAAGACTTTGAATGGGGAGTGGAAGGAAGGATTGGTGAATGGGAGCCAGTTGAAATTGTACTATGACAACCAACTGCCTCGCAACTCTCGGTAAAAATACAGGGAAAAGGGTCTAGTTACCAGGTGTAGTTGAGACTGGGTACCAGACACAAGAAAGACATTTTTCACACAGGGTGGAGGAACAAAGAAGGAAGCACAGGTTGCATTGCGCAGTCTGAAGTTGAGGTACAACAAACAATTTAGATCAGAGTGCCTTGGGATGAGTCACAAGTGAGTGTTGGGGGATTTTTGGCCCCTGGTTATGGAAGAAAGTGAATATTACAAAAGAAAAGGTGAAACACAAACTGCATGAAAAGAAGGTTAACTAAGATCAGGTCGAAGTATTTAAATAAGAAGAAAGGATGGAGTGAAGTCTGAGAAATCAATTCGTTGGATGAGGAGATCGAGGAAGACAGATCAACAATGAAGATGGATTATGGACAACTTAGCAAGTGGAAAAATCCACTGATATATGATTTGGAGAACCTCGCGAGAAGGAAGGAAAGACAAGATGGCAAAGCCCTAAAAAAGTGGGTTAGGTTGACCTAGGGTTTTAGACACCTAGGGCTTTGGTATCTAGGGTTTTATACACCTAGGATTTTGCCTAAGGCTATCGATGAGCTATTGTAATGTATAAATAAAGGTCAAGAGGACCTGGTATGGGTTCAGATATGGGATAATGAGTGATTATTGTTATTACTTAGAGATAAGTATTGTGTGGTGAGAGAATTTTGTGTTGTAAGATCTTCAGCTGGGTGCGAAGATCAATCCTGCAGCTAGGTGCGTAGGGAAGGGAGATAGAGAGAAGAGAGAAAGAGAGAGATATGCAAGCTAAGAGCGCAGATAGAACTATAATATTTCACCTAATATATTATAAAGCACAGTTATGTGGATGTATCCCTAAGGAGAGGGTGAACCATGTATATCCTATTGTTGTGAATGGTTGATGTTGCGTTCTTTACTCTGTTACTCTAATGATGCATTAGTATGTTAGATATGATATATAACTGTGAAAAGTAGGTTTATGTTTGGAAAGAATAATCTAATCTCCTTGTGTGATTTCCTTGATTCCACTTGCATTTCCTTTGGTTATAGACACTTGTGTCCTACAACCCCCTATTTCTACTTTGGGTAAGACTACATCTACTTCGCAAGTTTTTCCTAAAGGGCCAGTAGTTAGGGCTTGTTGGTGCGTTGTTATATTTGAACTCTGGGTCTGCCCCTGTGCCAACAAACACTTATATATAAAAGCCCCAGAATAAAAACAAACTAAAACTCACTAATGTGCAATGTACATACATTTAAGCATCATCATGAATAGATGCATCCTTCTCATGTATGGATTCATCCTCCTCAATCCAAATCTCTCGTTCTCTCTTCTCCACATTCTCTTCTAGCACAGTCTTAGGCACTCTCTTCTCCACATTTCCCTATAACAAATATCAAATTTGAAAATTTGAAAATTAAAACTAAATTATTTTAACACATTAAATTGTAGTTTTAAATTTTGAAACATGTAATACATGTGATGTTCCAACATGGATATCATCAACCACAAAAGAGGATGGAATTCCCATGGTCAGTTGAGTCACGGTCTTACCCACCATACCCTAAGATTCAATAAATTATATATTGTGTAAGACAATTTTCTTTTAAATTAATAATTTAAATGACATTGCAATTTTCATATATAACTAAATTTGTTTTCAACATGCAATGATACCAATGAACTCCCACCCTCTTCAAACTCTCCCAATTAGAATCAAAACAAGCATGCCCAAGTAGTGGGAGACCGAATAGGAATATGTGAACAACACAACTAAGAATTTTAGAGTTTAATGTGTTCACATTAATACAAAAACATAAATTTCATGTATGTGTATTATTCAATAACTTGTGAAGATCAGACAACTAAAGTGCTCATATGTGGATATTTTTAAACACATACTTGATTCAACCAATCCAAATTTAAAATCAATTAATCAAGTCCCCTATTTACTGGAGATTCATTTAACATATGACCAAACTTCAATTAATGACAATAACAACTCAATTATTTATAAAGATACAATGATATTTATCTTGATCTAGAACTACAAGAAAACTATCCTCAAATGAATGAAAAAAATTACTAATAGTAACACATACCAGTCTAGTGTACGGTTCATCAGTCTAAATTAAATCCTTCCAACCATTATGGAAAAATTTTGCATACTCACGTATATCTTCTATGGACATGGAATCTATCTCCTCATTTGTTTTGTTAGAAAAATTAGCTCAAGAATTGGCTTCATCACTCTGACGGTTCAAATCAACATCAACACCATAAAAAATTGATCCTAAATTTTCTCTGATTTCATTCCTGGCCTCTTTTCCAACATCCAATGTATCTCGCATCTCTAAATGTGAGGCAAATTTCCCTATTGGAAAAGATACCAAAGGTCATGGAGGCCTCTACAATGTTGCATTTTGATATGCCCATTTTCAATCATATGTTTATCCTTTACCAACCCCATAATAATTGAACGGTAGGCTAGTATAATCAGGGTTCATGCCCGTGAAATTTTTTTCATAAAATAGTCTAGCAAAGTAATGTGGAACCTCATCATTCCATGAAAACTTCCCATATGCTGCCAAAAATATATTATAAATATGTATTTCTATGTTGGAGTGCTTAAAATATTGCACCTTCAACATCTTTCTCTTTGGCCCCTCTTTGAAATTGAACATAGAAATTGCATCTTCTTTTGAAACTCTACTTTTTACTACCTCCCATTTATCGGGGCCCATTACCTCCGACTTTCATCTCCTCATCAAATCGATAAAACTATGAGTTGTTGGCCCCATATTTTGATATGCATCCATAAAGTTCTGCTATGAATGCAAAACAATCTCCAATATTCACTTACTCTCTCGAGGGAGATCCAAGCACCTCAAACCATTTTTCAACTTTCTTTTAACACCCGAGCATTGTTCGAGGGTCATTTCTTCAGCATACCCTTCCCAAAGAAGCTCATCACCAACATTTTAGGGATAGGTGGACGTAGGCATGTAATCTTCTATTCCTTGATAATGCCCCCTAAATCCACCTTCACCCTCTTCACCAACATTGCAATATTCATGATAACCACTCTCTCTTTCATTATTTCTCTCACATTAAACTCATCCTCTACACAAAGACACATTTGAAACTAATTACAACATTTAACAAAAATAAAAAAACATTAAAAATAAAAATAAAATAAAAAACATATATATAAAACATAAACATAAATACACAAATACAAAATAAAAACAAATTACCAAACATATTTTTTTTTCATGATGTATTCCCTATATTCTTCGGTGTTGGAGTATTAATGTGAAACCTATCTAAGAAATTTGCATCCATAGCACTATTTTGAGAACTTTGTCTAGATGATTTATTCATCGATTCATTGATAATCTCCTCATCTGACTAGATTTCCTTTGGTCACTAGCTACCCCTCCCAAGCTTCTCTGCCTTACTGAGATATGTGTCTCCGATGTCCTCGATGTCTCATTCAAAGAAGGGGTTCCTCTTCCTCCTTCATTGGATAGCTTAGAGAATTTGCGAGGCATATTTGGAGACTCTTGTCTTGAAATCTCGCCTCAATAGATATCCTTTGAAAATCCATAAATGTGAAAGTTCATAAGTTATAGAAACATAAAATTGAAATATAATTTATAAAACAACTTGAAGGCATTTAAGCATTTATAACAACTTAAAACCATCAAAGACAATGCTTGTGTCTGACTCTTAATTTATATTTGTGACTATGATGTTATATATAATGAACATGAAAATATTTAAATACAAAATAAATGTAACATGTAGAAGATAATCTATATCTATGTGTAAAAAAAAATTATAATGTTAATTTTTTTTTTAATTAAAAAAGTTAGCAAATCCATTGATGTGAAATGTACATATGACATTTTAGAACCTTAACATTTTAATTAATGTATTTTTCATATTAAAGAATTATTTAAATTATTTAAGATTCCTACCAAAGTGAACTTGTTATGGTATACTTTGGATAAGGAGACTCATCCTTAGTGTACCAAAGCATAGGAAAATGCTTGTGTCCCACTCTTCAATAATAATCAATAAAATATAGTACATGAGACTAGGGATGGAGGGAAATAATGAGTAAAAACTAATATGTTGTGTACTCGTTATCCCTCACTTGCATCTTCATATATGAGGATATGAAGGTGAGAGTATGCGTGGGAGTAGGGGGAATAATGAGTAAAACATAAGAGGGTATATTTTACTCAATATCTCCCCCAACCCTCATATAAGTGAGAAATGTGTCTTCAAGATCATGGTAGTGAAATCATGGTACACATTTTGGTGAAATCATGGTACAAATTATTTATTTAGGGTTTTATTAGGGTCTTTTTCCCTATTTAAAAATTGATAGGGGATTTCCCTATAGGAGAGTCCAATGCCATTTGGTTTGAGAGATCAACCAATTTTCACTCTTACTATGTTTTCATTCTCAATATATTTTAATAAACTACAAAAAAGGTTGAGGACTATATCCAAATCTTATGTCACTAAGGAATAGCTAGATGAAGCTTTCATAAATGATATGAAGTTTTTTTTGTAGGGAAATGAGTTAGGGAACTTGAATCTGTTAGCACTAGAAGTCATACCTAGACTGTTGTAGATGTAATCCTAATACCCATCACAATGTAAAGGATAATTTTCTTTAAAATGTGGCAAATGGATGTAAACTCAATTTAAGATGTCAATCACGAATCCTTCCATGAAATACACACCAGCAAGCAAGGCCTTTAATGGCTTCAAATCAAGGTTTAAAAGATAGAAATGATAGATGGAAGACTTAGCAAGGAAAGTGTAATTTGTATATACATCAGGTATTTCTGACACAAATCTGAAATAAAACTCATTTGAATAAGAACATATTAATTCAAAGAGAAAACTACTCTGATAAATTTGCATGCAATATCACAATAAATATTTTACTGCAATAAAGAAACAACAGCTTGATGAATCCTTCAACAAAGATTGATATCGAAGTGAGACAGAAAAGAGATGATAATGAGAATAATATTGATTTCCACAATTAATTTTTTCTTGGATCTGGTCCATACATCAGGAAAAACTCTGCTACAAAAATGACAATACTAAAGATAAGAGTTTCTATGCTTAACCAATCGAACCCTTTTCACTCTTACAATGCCCTTAAAATAACTAAAATTATCAAAATCTAGCTTTACAATCCATCCCTCAACCTCCTCATAGGATTCCATGCCTAAGGCAAGCGTGGCAACTGGTGTACAACAAAAAAAAAAACTTCTATTTTAAAGGAAAATGTTGGCAACATATACAACAATTCTCAACAACTTGATGATGTGTCTTTATGTTTGCATCTCCTTGAGGTAGGTGGCCTACCAAAGTGAAAATGATCCTCTCAGTTCTAGTACGATCTCCCCTTGATAGTTGATAGCTTCCTTTCCCTCCAAAATCTTTAAAAACCTGAGTCTGTAGCACAATGCTGCAAATTGTTCTGAACAGCCAGTTCCCAGCGCCAATGAGTACAGGCGCTGTGAAATTTCCTGTAGCGGTCTGTTTTCTCTTTGCAAGAGTTTCAAAACCTTAAAAATTCTACCAGGGGTCTAGATATGCTACAAATTCATTACCCTAATACATCCTTGGAGAAAAACACAAAAATTGCTAAGTCTAGCTCAAAACTCATAACCATCATTAAATGTTGTAAATGCATGTAACAATTTTTTTTGACAAAAATGATGTTGGTTTTATAAGATCATTTGTCTTTAACTTTTTGTTCTAGAACTTCTTCTGGTAGCTACCTAAGCCAACATGTCTAAGTTTCTCTTTGTTTCTTCTTCTATGAAAGGTTGTAACTCTACCTTCAATTTTCTGATTTCATCTTGGTGGGTTCTATTCTGCATGTAGACATTCTTGAGTTGCCTATGAAGGGGAAAAAACCTCTTAGCCATGAACCTTGATTTATCAATTGTTTCTTCATACACATCCAAAATACCCTTTAGCTTTATCCTGGAACCCAAATCTTCCTTCTTCAACTTGTCAATTTCATCTCTTGCTTCCTTGAGTTGCCTCCCGAGCCTTCTCAAGGTAGGGTTTCTTTCATGTTGAGGAGTGTTGATGTTAATAACTTATGTGGTATTCTTAGAATAGTGAGATTTATCTTTTTGTTGGGTTGAAGTCTCTGATGTATTATCCTTCATGAGAAAATTATTCTTGGTTGTTGACCTAGTAAAGGGTCTTATAGGTTTGACTTTGTCTGCAGCAACTGGTGGGGAAAAGACAATCATTTGTCCTTTCAATCTTCTTGGTTTTCTTGAAGGAATATCCACTGGGATAGGATCTTCCACAGGTGAAATTTCTATATTAGGAGGTTGTGAAGGACCACATGTTTCTAATTCATCAGTAACCCTAACATATATATCACTCCTAGTCACCCTCTTCTTCTTGTTTGAATATGAATGCACATTACTCTCAACAGGAGTGGGAGTTTGTCTTTTGGACTGTGGTGTAGGAGAAATATCTAACAGAAAATGTGATGTAGTTAGGAAATTTCCCAATCAGTGTTATTTTTCCTTAACTCTTCCATTACTAACATCCTGATAAGACCAAAGTGAAAAACATTGGTATCTACCTTCTTTGACTTAGTCTGGACTCCGTCTGACATCTTACCAATACTCCTGAAAAGATAGAATGGAATGTTCATGGATTCTTTTCCATTGAAGTGCAACAGTAATATGATGTGGTATTGGTATACCATATTGAACCTCCCTTCACATGTGAAGTATCTTTGGATGACCCTGAGCATCTTGTCAAAACATTCCATCATGTGACTTCTGGGCACTCCATTAGACAGGTTGTCTTCTTTATATTCATGCTCAAGAAATTATTTTGAGAAAGAAGATTTTAATGACATGGATTTAAATTGTTTCTCACCATACTCAGGTATATTTTTTTCTATAGAGATATCATTCTCTGAAACTTCAAAATCCAACATCCCCACCTTAGTCTTTGTACCAATAAAATCAAGTGCAAACGCATTAGCCACTTCAGGATGTCCTCTTTGCATGTTTTGAAAAACATTGAGACAACCAACCCTCCGGAAAGATTCCATGTTCAATGGTTAAAATTTAATGATTTTCATGTCATATGGTTCAATCCTCACAATCTCTCCCCCCTTTTGAGTCTTCTTATTTTTCTGATTATCCATAATCACTGCTTGAAGAACACTTTCTGTAAACTCTTATGATAGTTGGTATTTATAAAACAAGGTAAACAGGAAATTTAGGGTTTGATGACAGAGATAGTTTTCCTAGAGTTCACCTTGTCTAAAAAATTATACACAAAAGTGGTATGAAATGGATAAAAAATCAAAAGTAAATATAAGAGGGGCATATACTAATATTTTTAGTGAAAAATGTAGACAGGTAAAAAAATAACTCTATAAAAACAGGGTTTTAGCAACACCGGTATCATTTCGCAGTGCTAGTATGGTATGAAATTAAGCTCACTTATATAAAGGATTGACCATATTATTCGTGTTTTGTAGGGATCTCATACAATTGGTTAATATTGGGTCTTATATTGATTTCAAAAGACAAGGGTTTTGACATTCCGAAGACAGAGGATTCGCAACACTAGTTTGCAACACGCAATGGTGATGCAAATTTAAATCAATCATTTCACAATACTGAGATATTAGTGGGACAAATTGCTTGTTTGAAGAAGTAATGATGAGATGACCGTAATTTAAAAAATTGACTAATAGACAGTTTTTATAGCGCCATAGCAATGGGTTTGAGAGTTGGCAGCACATGGACATTAACAGTTCACAGTGCTAGTAATTCAAAACAACTTTAATTCCTCTATCAACATTTAAACAACATGTATATCATCAAGGAATACCTGATATATCTGTATTTGATGCTGGTGTTTTGTGAACCTGAGCTATTTTTAGAGAAAGGAATCAAAACTTGAACAGTCTCCTTCAGCTAGTTTGCAACACCAATTTGTAGTGCCAATTTCATAATCTAGTAGCGTGCTTCAAGGAAATTTTTAGAGTTTTATGTGACATAATCCTTGAAAATCAAATGGATGAAAGTGTTGAAAACCATGAAATACCCCTTCACATGTTTCCAAATTTCAATAATGAAATCTAAGTGCATGAGGTACTTCATAGTACATTGTGAACTTTTAGGTGAGCTAGCAAAAAATAAACCTGACCTTTGACTTGACCTCTAAACGGTTGGAAAGTGACATAATGGAAATGTGTGTATACCTTTGAGACAAGACATGTCATTATGATGATGTTTTTATACAAATAGTGTGACCCGTGTGGACCATTATTCTTTTCATGATGAAAAATCCCATGACACTAAGGCTCTAAAACACGACTAAAACAATACTATGCTTATAAAAACCAAAAATTTGAGTTATGACATACAATATAACCCAAAGTCTAAGACTTAAAAACCCTATGACTCAAAACAATACAAAACCAAGGTGTTTTGACCCCATACACATCATATGTGTTAACAAAATCCTTATACCTCAACCCAATATTGAAATATGAAGAGGGGGAGATAAACCCTTCAGAACAAAGGGCCACACACCTCTAGGGCACAATTGCTTCCACCACCATGAAACTCCTAAAGATATGGTTCTAAGCCAAGGTTCTAAATATATATGGTGATGCAATATGAAGGAAAGCTAATTTAACTAGTACCTTATAGAATATTAATATATAGGATATATGAACTTGCAAATTACTAAAATAAAAGTGTCGTAACTAATAAAATTGTAACAAGGAAAAATAACATAAAATTTATTAAAGAGTTCAAAATTGTCAAAGAGCATCCTTGAATAGTTTTATAAACCTTCCTCAATCATAATATTCATGTTGATAAGGATCCAACAGAAGGGTCAAATGACCCTTTTTGAAGCATAGTATTTTCTTCAACGTGAAGAATAGGGAAGGGTCGATTGACCCTTCCTTGAGTATAATATATTCATTACAGGGGAGCATAGGGAAGGGTATGTCAATCCTTCCTCAAATGTAGAATTATTTTCAAGGTATAACCTAAGGAAGGGTTGACCAAACCTTCCTTGAGCATAGTATTTTGATTGTGGGGAGCATGTGTAAGGGTTGGTTAACCCTTTCTCAAGCATAATATTATTTTTGAGGGAGAGCCTAAGGGCTTATCAACCCTACTTCAAGCAACACAAGTAAGGGTCGTTCAAACCATGGAAGTGTCAATTCAAAATATGATCTAAATATTAGACCTAAATATGATATTATTTATTATGATCTAAATATTAGATTTGCTAATGGTGAATTCAAAATATCTTACTTGCTTCTTTTGTTTTCATAAGAGTTATGGTGTTACATGCATGAATCTATATTTCATATCTATTTTGAATTCATATACCTTTAAGAATACAACAAATCAAAGTATGGTTTTTTGACACATCATTTTGACAAAACCCACCAACAATACACGTCTGAAAGATAGTATATTTTCCCAATGAAAATCTATTTTCCCAATTCAAAAGAAGGTTTGGTGAAAGGGAGGTGACAAGCACCATTGTTAAGTTTCTCTACCAAGTATGTATAACCATGAGGAGATTGGTTAATTTTTCATTTTCCTCCACTAATTGAAGTCATTTTCTTGGTTTGCTACTTCCCAACAATTCATGACAAGAAAATGACCTACAGTTTCACTTGTAATTACTCTCCTAACACAGCTAATTTTGGGCTACATTTTGACCTAGGTTCAATGGTAACACACCCTATTTCCCATTCCACTATTGGTATAGGGTTTTTTTCTTAATCCATGATCGAGCCATCATGATTAGTGGATGTGTCAAAGGTTTTTCAATTATGGAATTTTACCCATTGCCTCACGTGGAATTGGCTTCTCCTTGAACTATATGGACACGATTTTGCATGCTTATTCTCCTCCTTGGAACAAATTAAACATGTGAATATCCCTATAGATTGGGTAATTCAATTGATTTTCCATCATCATGTCTAGGTTTAACCCTTAGTCCTCTTATAGGTCTAGTGAGGATGAGGCTCTAAACAATTTGGCTTGCATTTTCATGATATTGGCTCTCAATTTGACGATCTTTTATGAGTTTTGGGTATTTATCTTGATGGGATGAACATTTTTTATTCCAATGAAACTATCTATGGTTGCAAGCCTAAACACTATAACTAAATATTGTTTTAAGGAAACTATTGAATTCATACTTGTATTCAAATTCTTTTGATGTTGTTGCTTATGAACTTATCAATTTTGGTTTGCTAGATTTGATTGATACATAGATGCATATATATATATATATATATATATATTATGTTTTCAATAAGGACACGAGGCATGATTATAGTATGTAACTTCTTCATAATTTCAAAGAATATGAATTGTTAACAAAATTCATTTATTGTGTTTACAATATTAGGGTTTTAAGTGGAATTGGAAAAGGGATAGATCT
>ML780869.1:475306-498819 GCA_009831015.1 Picea engelmannii | reverse complement strand
AATCACTCGGGGATCGCACCCAGCCTGAGCCACACCAACCCTTAACATGGTTGGATTTTTTGTCCCCGCAGGTTTCGAACCGGTGACTTTAACATCACGGAGTGGCTTAACAACACACTCCGTCACCGACTGTCCTACACCTCAGGGACAAAACCAAATCAAGTTACTATATAATGGATCTTTCAATAAATATATACATTAATTTAGGGATATAATGCAACTAATTTAAATGTTTAGTTTACAAAGAAATACATATAAAAGGGAAAGAAAAAATTGAGAAGTTTAAACACAATGTAAACAACTTACTCTTGAGAAATATAGCATTGACAGTACAAAAATGTTTCTTGCACGCTTTTTAAACATAAATTGTCATTAAGTATAACATAAATTGGTTTATCCAAGGAACCTATTGAAGTTGGTTAATGATAATAAATCTAAGCATATGACTGCAATCTTATCCTCATTGTTTGGACAAAATTTAAGCTAGTGTATTCTTCACATGATAGGGAATTGACAAGGGTTATAGTGTTATTCATTGAATTCATCCATGTTCATGTTCATGGACATGCCCAAATTTAGGCCTGTCCATGCACATGGAAAAGGTCGAATTTGGCCTTGTCCATGTGCATGGACAAGCCAAATTTGGGTTTTTCCATGCACATGGACAGGGCCGAATACCCACTCTAATTTTTATCCCTCTGCTATAAAAGTTGGGTTTTGGTCCCTAATAGGTATGTTGACCACCAAGATTTAATTCCTAAAGGTTTTATAGGTCAAAGATTTCATTATTTCTGGTTTCAACCAAAGAGGTTATATGGTGTTGTTTGCCTTGTTTGTGGGTATGTATTTGCATTTGGTTATTGGTCAATTTATTGTTGCTTATAGGTACCCCCGGTTTGGGTAAACTAGTAGTTTTGATTCATCAAATTCAACTCAGTTTGTGTTTTCCCCTAATGTTTTCTTTCTATCTCGAATCTAATCTGCTACTGTTGTAACAAGAATGTTTGTTGGTGAATAAAGGAGGTTACTGGTGGGATAATAAACAGTCTTTGTTCCTAGTTCTGTTCCTCATAAATGAATGAAGAAACTAGTGAGGGTAGTGTGTCTGTTGTGGTGTGCCAATATTTGCAAGTGGTTTTCTCATATGTTTCTACAAGGGTATATTGTTTCTATGTTATATTGGGTTGTCACACTCTTGTCCTTTGATTAATGTGATAATGAAGGATGGCCTAGTTGAGTTTAGAGGTAGTATAGGGAATTAAGTATGGGTTGTTGGATATTTTACTTATTTGCATGATTTTTTCTCTTATTGTCGGGGAGGATCTTCCCTTACACCCAACACGCCCGAATTCGCCCCTTGTGCATGCACATGGACAGGGGTATCGAATTCGCCCCCTGTCCATGCACATGGACAGGCCCAAATTCATCCCATGTCCATGCACATGGACATAACCAAATTCATCCCTATCCATGTGTATGGACAGGCCCAAATCCATAATCCTTCATGAAATTAACAAAAACACCCTGGAATTATTTCTTGAAAAAAATCTAGTAAAAATAATGAAGGTTCTTGTGATGTTATCACAACATAGTGGTTAATATATTATAAACAATTGTTGATTTCTTGTACTGTTAGACAATTAATTTTTCATAGCTAAGTTTGGTTTGGTTTTCAATGCATTTTTATAAAATCTCCAAATGACAAGTTTCACTATCTCCCCTTACAAACATGAAATTAACGAAATAATAATAATCATTCCACTATGTGTTCCATACTCTCAAATTTGAATGATTAAAGTAAGCATTTCTTCATCTTAAACCTTATTTATAATACAGTAGAGATCATTTTTGTACAGTTAAATTGTTATTATAAAAGTAAATTAAATATCCATTGAAGTTGTTAATGACAATTGTTCTATTCAGAAGTCAGTTTCCCTCTCACATAGGCTCATTCCTAATAATGGAAATAAAGAATAAAAAATCTATATTGCGGAGTCCAGAGAGTAAGGAGCGGTGTTATAAAATATAACTGACATTGATATAGGAAGATGTCCAAAAAAAAAAGTTGTTGACATTACTTAAATAATAAATTATTTAAAATATAATGAATTTAAGACAGGTTCAAATTTGGCCCTGTCCATGCGCATGGACAGGCCAAATTCGACAATTTTTTTAATACTAACTACAAAACAATTAATAAATATGTCCACAACAATTAAAGACTAACTACAAAACAATTAAAATCTACCTACAAACCAATTTAAAACATACCTAAAAACAAATGTGAATGTCCACCACCGATGAATGCCAACGTCCACCACTGATGAACAACAACGTTCACCATTGACGAACACTAATGACCACCAACAATGAACGTTTAGTAGAATCTCACCAGTTCGGAAAAATATCATATGCCCAATGGGTGGGTGATATATAAAACGTATTTCAGTCAAAAGAATTTGTCGGCTGGAAAATATTTTGGTCGAAAAGATGTTGTTGGATGAAAAAATTCATCCGGCTAGTCTAGTACACGACAGTTGAGGTCATCATCACGATTCCATTCGATTTGACATCAAAAGGTTCGGTCGAAAATTGTTTTGGTAGAAAACATTTTTCTTTCAGCCGAAAGAACATGGAGTTCGACCGAAAAAATATCGCTAGGAATTTTGAAGACCCGATTCTCACAAAAGTGTAACAGACCTTCATGATTTTACCCATCTTCATTTGGCTGAATTAAATTAGAATAATGGGTATCAATAATAATTTAATATTAACCCATTTGAATCCTTGTATGGCATAAAATGCAACACATTAGTGAGCTAGGATAACCTGGTAGAAAAAGGAATTATTGGGCTATAATTTCTAGAGAGATGGAAGAGAAGATGGTAAAAATAAAGCAGAATATAAATACTACACATGATAAGAAAAAGAGTCATGAAAACAAAGGAAGAGCACGTAGGGAATTTAAAGTGGGTGAGCATGTGTTTCTGAAAGTGAAGGAAAAAATGAGTTCATTGAAATTAGGAATTTACCCAAAGTTTTTAGTGAGATATTGTGGTTCGTTTGAAGTTCTAGAGAGGATAAACCATGTTTCCCACCTGCTTGCATTGCCTACATCCAAGATATTTCATAAAATGTTTCATGTGTCTTTATTAAATAAGTATATGATTGATCCTAACCATGTGATTGATTGGATTGTGATCCAGGTGGAGCACGATATGTACTTTCAGGTCGATCTGGTGTGCGTACTAGACTAAAAATTAAAATTTCTCAAGAACTGAGCCATTATCCTGGTAAAGGTTCAATGGACCTACTACAGACTTGAAGACACCATATGGGAGCATGAAGATCCCATGCAGGAAGAGTATCCACCACATTTTGCATATTTTTGTGGAAATATGAAAGTACCTTTTCACATATGTGTACAAAGACTCCATTTTCTTGGGGCCACAACTCTGAGACTTTATGTTCAATTTGTTCTGGATCCCTGGAAGGGAAGTGGGACAACCTAAGGGAATACAATGTAGAGAATTTGTTAGGGACCTAACCTCCCTAACTCATCACATAGGTAGAATAATATATTTTCCATGTAATAAAGGTTGAAATTACTTAATAAGGCCTATTTAATAATGTGAACAAGTCTAATGTAAGAAGACTTAATATAAGCTTTTGTTTCTAGAAAGATATCCCACTAGAATGTTATTTAGAAAATAGAATTAGTATAAATAGGAGTAGAAGGCATGAGAAAGTCTTGTATTGAGAATTATTGTAATAGATCTCAGCACTATTGGAGGTTTCCCCTTGAAGAGGCAAGTGAACTTGGATTTCTATCAATAAAGGTATCATTTTGGTGTTGTGATTCTCTATATTTTGTTGTTCCATTGGTATTTGTTGCAATATTATGTTTTTGCATATTATAATAAATTTGGTACCTTACAAGTGTTATCAAATCTATTTTCCCGATAGAAATTGTGGGTAAATGTTTTTCATAGTAGATATGTGTACTACTAGTGTCTTTAAAGCATAAAGATATATCGTTAAGTGGGTAAAATTTCACCTGGGGAAGAATACACGCAGGAAATATAGATGGTTTCATGAGATTACTCAAAAAAAACCTTTCCCCTTATTGGAGACCTCTACAACCCCTGTTGGTACCCCTTCGAGTATTACCACATTAGACAAAATTTGTACATGGCCATCACTCCCACGTACTGTTAGGTATATCGAGAGTCCCCTAGGTATCCTAAAACCAACTCTAGATTAGTTGATCGACCACCTAAATTATATAGTGACATTGAGAACAACACTCAATAATATACTCTCTAGTACCTAGGTAATCAAGTAGTATCACTAAGGATACAGTCAAGCATCCTTAGTTGGTAGCCTGAGATATTGGGTTGAGTACTAATGTTCAAGCCTGCACATATATCAGAATGCTATAGCACAGGGTAAACCCTTGTCTATAGGAACCTTGAAAACCCCAACCCTTTGGAATGGAACACAACAGAAAAGGAACATAAGGGATACTTTGTCACACAACCATGCCCCCAACATTCTAGTTTTGAAATTCCTACACATTTTTTCCTATTAAAAATTTGGGCATTTTTTCATAAATCCGCATGAGTAAAAAAAAGTGTAGTGATCCCACTGGAACCCTTTTTTGGGACCTAACCCATTGGTTTCCTCTCTTTTCCCTGATCATCATGGTCTTTATATTTTTTCACTCCTTTTTTACCCATGGACCTAACCCCCTTCCTAGAACCTTTATTTTCCACCTATCACATTAGCTTCCTCTTGTCTCCCTAGTCACAGTGGTATATATCACTTATCCCCCTTTTTCAGTGGACCCACTCCCCCTTCCAGGCACCCCTACTACCCAAATGGCCACCACTTGCAACCAAGGACTCATTAACCTTCAAAATGAATCCAAATATCACAAGGTGTCCATCAAACAAATGACTTCTTACATCGCTTCAGCTAATTCCTGAATTTCAAGCTTGACTAACCAAGTTCAGGGTGAATTTGACCGATTTTGGGGTGAATTTGACTGAGTCCATGGAAAATTTGAACTCCTCAATTGTTGATTTGATCAACTCTAATCCACACTCATTAAACTATTGAACCTATCACAGGGAAATCCCTCATGTGAACAACCTTCACATTTTGAAGGTGTTGACTCCTCCCATACTATGGCCTTTCACTACACCTTCATTCACTGTGACCCTTGTCTTCCCAGAGTTGAGGGCAACAAATTTGATAGCTTGGATCCCATTTGCTGGGTCACTCAAATTGCGAATTATTTTTCTTTGCATGACATTACTAATGAGTTGGCCAATCTTCGTTATGGTGTTCTTTATGTATATCCTAAACATTGGAAATGGTGGTAATGTTGGTTGTGGAGATAGATTATCTTCCTGATTCAAAGGTTTGTTTCAATCATTCTTGGATCCCATTTCTTGACAGGGTGTGTAGTGGGGATTTCCCCCCCACTAAAATCATTAGGGGGGTCTAGGATGGTGGGCAACAATTAATGGATCCCCCCCCCCCAGGAGGGGATTCGGGGGTAGTGCCCCAAACCGTAATTTTGGGAAAACTTGTAAAATATTGTAATTTCATAGTCAATATGGACCGTTAATTATAAGGTTGCAGATCTGATGGTACAATTTATGTTAGGGGGGTTTTCCCTATAAGGAAACCCTCTTTTATGAGGTAGTTATATTGTAGTTGTGTGAGATAGTGAATATTGTATTTTGAGGGAGGAGATTGTGAGAGAAAGAAGAGGAAGTTACAATGAGTGTGTTGTAGGTTGTATCCCTTCATTTTGTTGGATAATAAAAATGAAGGACCTAGAAATTTCTTCGGTGGACATATCCCACACTAGGTGAGCCATGTATATATGTGTCTCTATTGTATTGTGTATCTTCTATTTTTTATTTAAGTCTTTGTTTTATTGTATTGTTCCGTGATATTGTTTTTCTAACAGGAAAGAGTATTAAAATTCACACCAAGGGTATGTTTCTTGGACACATTTTGTTGCGGAGATTTATGAATGCTTTGAAACAAACACCCACCATTTAGGTCATTTGACCAAGTTGAAATAGTCTAGCATAGTCGAAGACTTTATAACTTCCTTTGAACACATGGATTTTAAAATGGATGGCATGTTAGATGCCTTCTCTGGGGAATGTTTTATCAGTGACCTAAAGGATGAAATCCATTCCCAAGTCCTCATGGCTCACCCCCAAAATTGGTTGGAAGCTACTAAATGCACCAAATAAGCACAACATATTGTATCAACTAAAATAGAAAACCCTCCTTTATTCCTCACCCTAGACCCCCCAATCCCACCTCTCCTGCTACTCCCAAGATCAATAAATTAAGTAGGGAAAAAATGGTTGAACTCCAACTCAAGGTCCTTTGCTATAATTGTGATGATAAATATTTTTCGGGAAACAAGTGCAAAGAATGGAAGATTTTTATGGATATTTATAAGGATGTTTTTGATGGGGATGTTGATGTCTCCCATGTTGAAGAGATACCCCAAATAAATGATCCTATTCCATCTTATGACCCTCCTGAAGTCGAACTGCTAATTTCGCTAAATGCCCTAACTTGTTTCTATGCTCCCCAGACCCTCAAGTTAATTGGCTACATTAAAAATAGGAAATCAATCATTATATTTGACAGTGGAATCACCCATAATTGTATTCATCACTACATTCCCCAAGAATTCAATTGTGTTGGACACACCTACCACACTTAGAAGGGGGTTGAATGAGTGTGTGGCTTTTTTTCCTAAAACTTCCCTCTTAAACAAAACTCATTAGTTAGCATTCAACATTTTACTCATTACTCATTGTTTTCATTTATAACCAGTTAGATGTGAACACATATCAGCAACATATATCTGTAATACATCATCAACAAGTCATTACCACAAGGAACACAAGATGTATGTACAATTTTCTTTTTATTATGAACTACAATCCTTGGGGTTTTTCAGCAACAACTGAATAGAGTACAACTCTACAAGAGCACCATCTCTATGATGCAAGACACATCTTACACCCTCAACACCAACTGAGATGAGGAAAAAATCCTCAATAGACATCAATCTGCAACAGGTACATGACCTGTCAGTAGTGTAGCCCGTGTGTGTACACGCCCTGGATCACTACAACCCGCGTATGTACACGGCTAGTGTATACAACAGACTGTGTATACCTTCTAAGCTATTAGGGTTTATCCTTCAAAATCAAATCATATCTTCTGCAAACAATTCATCATTCTCTTCTATCTCTCACTATCCAAACTTACCACCATCCAATCACAACACATCTAATCTCTCCAATAGCTTACTCATGCTCCACAACCAATCAATATGAATGCCACTCAATCATGCATAAGAAATAAACATACTATAGTCATCATATCAGTATTGAATCATAAGAGTGTTTCTCACTCCATCAACCAACATAAACCACATCATAACAGCCATACAAAGAATTCCCTAAGAATTCACAACACAACAAACAATAGTATCGATCAAGGCAATAATGTAGCCATACTAGTTTCTCAGTGACAAATCTGAGCCCATAGAATGCAGATCTGGAACCTGCTTCAGTATTCAATAGATCATCATCATCTTAAAGACAAATATCCATGATTTTATCCATAGTATGCTCCATGTACACTGACATCCCGTGCATTGTATGCACCCTGTACACAGATAGCTTTTGTATACACACCCTATACACAAACAACCTGCGTATGCACCAAAAAATAGGGTTTTTCTGTAATTCTGAGAATTTCGCCATCATGATCTCAAACTTGACAAAAATTCAATGCATCCATGAGATCCTCCCAATATCCTCTCTCTCAGAATATATCTTCAATCATGCTCAAGAGATCCACACCAAAATGCTCTCACAAGAAGCTCTCCATCAATACTCCAAAATATATTCTCACAAGAAGCTCTCCATTGATCCACAAAAAGTATGTTTTACAAATGACCATTGATATATTATTTATACTTTCATCCTCTAGGTCACTTAACCCATTTTTAGTTCACTTAACCTATTTTCCTTATTTTAGGGTTAACCACTTTCCATAAATAGAAATTTCTCCAATACTTTATCATTTAAATATTCCTTCTTGATTTTGTCAGCTCACTTTATCATTTAAATAATCTTTCTTGATTTTGTCACTTCTCTTTATTATTTAAATAATCCACCTTGACTTTGTCACTTTAATTTATCATTTAAATAATGATTTCTTCTTTTCAAGCACTTTGACTTCTTTGACCTTTTGGGGCTTCAAGCCAACATGTGAGGGTCCTCCAACTTCATAAGGCCATAACTCTCAAACCGTGAGGAGTTATGTGGCGTTCCACATACCACCAGAAATGGTATGACAAGCACTATCCATATAGGATAGTTTCACCAACAACTTAATTGATCTTCATATCATTATTCCACATACAATCATGGGTCCTCCAACCATTCTTCTAGGATAACTCAATCCGCAAAGTGTCTTCCCGTGAGGGATTTCACCATAAGGGGACCAATTTGGAGTTCATCCATTTTTGTACCTTATCAATCATGATAAGACAATAATGATTCATCTATACATTTTTCCAACAATGCATCATATACCAATGAAACCACATCGATCCATCTTCATCATGTATTAATGAAAACTCATTGATATTCATCATATCAATGACAACTCATTGATCCATCTTCATCTATGAATTATTATCAAGGACAATACATATTATATTAAATCAATCATTAATCAAACACTTGAAATCAATCAATCAAACCATTGGCATCAATGACAACATGATCCAACAATCTCCCCCTTTGGCATTGATGGCAATACCAACATTGATGTCAACATGTAGATAAGGCATGCTCTACATCAATAGTCAATATGACTATCTCTCCCCATCAATAAACATCAATCACATCAATGTGATTAACTCTCCCCCTTTGACATCAATGGAAAAGGGCCATTCTCTGCTTGGGGTTGCTCCCCCTGCTTGAACTTTCCTTGGGGCTACTCCCCATGTCTAAGTGCCTTTGATGTTCCTACGAATAATATATCCCCTTTTGAATAAGGGATATCACTCTGATGTAATGATGAAGATACACCGAACATACTCCCCCTGTGAACATTACTCCCTGTTGGCACAGGGGTAGACCCAAGGTTCAATTCTCAAGAGCGCACCAACAAAACCTTAACTACCGGCCCTTTCAGAAACACCTACGAAGTATATGAAGTCTCACCCGAGGTAGAGGTAGGGGTGGTTGCAGGACTCAGATGTCTGCAACCTTAGCTGGGACACATATCTGTGATTATAGAACTTAGCAATTATCTAGCAAGTTTTATCTATCAATATTCAACCCTTACATCACTTCGCAGATAGCACAGAGCATTGCAGTATATACTTAGATTCAAGATAATTCAGCACTTAGATACAACAAGATAGATTGGATTCACCAGATCAGGCACTAAGCATCTTATATATTATATCTAACATTCATTCCTATCTCAGAAGCACAAAGCATAACTAAATCTACTTAATCACATCAAGCACTTAGACAAGAAGGAGATAAACACATTAGGTCAAAGCACAGAGAACAATACACAAAGTTACCATGGTTCACCCCCACCCTGGGGCTACGTCCACAAGATCTTCTTCTTTATTATCTCCATCAAATAGTTACAACACAGATCTTCAACAATCCTTGCTTCGCACAGCACAGAAGATCTGCATAGCTCCCTAGATCCTTCTTCCTTGCACTTCAGCCTAAAACTACAACAACTTGCACTTAGCTTTTCAATCTCCTTACAATCATGCACAGAGCACTTGCAATATACATCCGATCACACAGATCCAGTTACTAGAACTAAGCCTTTAGCTATACATCACATAGATGTACTACCATCCTTTACTTACATTGCCTAAGTATCTATTTATAAATTACAAAATGGGCCTAAGCATGGGTAAACCCATGGGCCAACATCCCTTTCCCGTTACATCAACCCAAAACCCTAAAGGGTCCCCAAAACGGGTCTAGTTTCCCTAATTTTTTCTTCGCATTGCGTTCCATCTTTGGCAAGCTACCACAGTCCCAAAAATGGTCAAATATGACCAAGTATTCTTCAAAACTTGGTCAAGGGCCAACAAGCCCCCAACACTCACCTGTGACTCGTCCTGATTCACTCTAGTCTGATCAATTCCTCCTTGAATGCCTCGATCTTGGCTCGATCTTCTTCGACCTGCTATAGTGCGACAACCTCTTGCTCAGTGAATTCTTGGATCACTGTGTCATTGAGTGGTCCTTCTAGATGTTTTTCTGCAGTGATGACAACCTGTTTGAGTTCATCTCCCTGGCTTTCAAGTTCAGCAAACAACTGGCATGCCTTTTCTTGGATTGGATGAAGTTGTTGGGAAACTTCCATCACTTTACTTTGCAGTGTATGTACCTATTGTTGTTCTGCGAACCTCTTCATTCTTTCGACTGGGGTCAAAGTATTTATCTACGCCTGTAGCATGTCTGCATGTTTCTTTTCTTCTTGGAGTTGGGTGTCCAATGTCTGAAATTCTGGATTTTCTGCGAGGGTTTCATAAGTCTGGGTGCTTCTAGCACTCAGCTACTTGCATTCCAAGGCAAAGGTTTTTAATCGACCAACTGTGCTTCGAGCAATGGCCTCTCCGAGATCTCTTATTTCTTAGGGGGTCTCAAGCACGGTGTAGAGATCCAGATCTGTGATGCAATCTTGGAGTTGCTGGATTAATTCTTCCAGTTGGGTCACCTATTGTGGGATACAATCTTCCATATTCACTTCTATGACCATCACAGAGTGAAGTGCTTTGTGAACCCTTTCATGTACTTCAAGTTTCTCTTCTAGCAACTGTGCCTTTTCCTTGTCCCACTTTGCTTTCAGGGAAATATTTTCCCGTTTTACCTCACTCTATTGTTCTAGAAGTGCTTTCTGTGCTTTCATCAAAGCCTGGGTGGCTTGTGTTGTGTCTTCTTGAGCTCGTCGAAGGTGAGCTTTGACTTGATCAGTGATCTGGTGTAATTGAGTGGGCTCATCACTTATTCCTAATGTTCCTTTTATCAAGGGTGTTTTAGAAACTGCTCGACTGGACTGGAGTGCCTACTGCACTTCTTGGAGTTCTCCCTTGATTCGGTTGAATATCTCCCTCCTACTTTGCTTCTTGTTTTTCTGCGAGCTCTAGTGAAACATCATTCAACGTGGCAATTAAGAAGTCGAAGTCATCCGAAGTAAGGGTAGTTTTAAGCGTGGTCAGGGTGGCCTTAGCTTTCTTTCGGGAGGAAGGTTTTGGTGGTGTAATCTTTCTTTTCATGGAGGGATCCTCCTCCTCTCTAGGTGGATTAACCTTGCCTCTGTTTTCCTCAACTTTTGTGCCACCTAGCTTGTCACCATCACCTCCCTACGCAAGTGATATCGAAGTATTCTTTGTGGATGAGCTAGGGATATCTTCAACTTCATCATCCTTTTTAGTCTTGCTTGGCCCAAGTGTATCTGGCATAGCTTCTGGGCTTTCCTCATCAGACATGTTTGCAGGGTCCACTGTAACAAGGAGGTATGTCGACCATTCCTTGGTAATCTCCTCCAAGTCATCTTTTGTCAGCTTATAGTATGATTGGAGTTGTTTTTTATGCTCATCATTGTGTGCTGTAATTAGGTGAAGTGGCGGTCCACACTAAATTTCATCAAAGGTATAAAACTATGAAGTACGTTTGGGGTGATTCACGGTGTAGACTGAATTTCATTCTTCAATTGGTTGAAATAGGTGTGGAAGACATCATTGGACTGCCATTTCTTGTTCATGTCACCGGAGTACCACAATGTACAAAACTTCACAGCCAATGATTTGAAAGGTTCGATCTCCAGAAAAGTGGCTCCCTCTGGCAGTTCCCAAGTGATGAAAGTGATGAGTATGAGAAACCAACTAAAGTGGAACTCATACCCTTGTTCTTGTACTCCTATGTAATCTAGCTCTAACTGGTTTACAAGATACTATGTCCAATTCATATGTAGGCCCTCGGTGCACTTCCCTGCAAGGTCAACTATGAAGCCAGTCACCTATGTTGGTCTGTTCTTATGAATTAAATTTCCCACGATCAACTGACAGGCCAGGCGCACTGTGCCACTCTAGATAGAGGCTACCTTATAGCCTCACGTACCCTTCCCTACATCGCCATATGTTTCTTTTATCCGTTGTGCTAGTGCTCGGTCTGAGGTCTTTCCTAGGTAAAAGTCATGTGGGTTAGGGCCTTCGATGCTAATTCATGTGATTCAATTGATCAGAGTCGAATCCACAGTGATGTTGCAGTCCAACCATAAGTATTCATCGTGGTAGCAAGACAGCAAAAAATTGACACATGCGTTGACTTCCTAGTGTCTACCGAAGTGAGGGGTATTCATTACGTTGAGTAGAGTGGAATGCGTGAGGTTTTGGGTCCATGACTGTGGGACAATCTTAGGATTTATGCCTTTGGTCTTGGTTAAGTACTTGTGTGGAACTAACATGCTGTAGGTTTTGCGATCTCCAAGGTTAAAATCATTAAATTTTAGTGTTGCGATCTTATCCTGGTCATCACGTACTGCGTGCACCCCTTTTAGAAGATACACAGTGATCAAGGTGTACTCAAAGTCTATGGGTACATTGTTGCAGTTAATCTTGTCACTTAAAGCTGGTATGTAAACCGACAAAATGTGTGGGATCAGCTTGGCATTTGCAATATTGTCTATGTGATTTGTTCTTATCTCGGTCATGGTTCTGGAAGGTCCTGCTCCGTGAGAAGTGGAGGGAGAATCTTGGACTCCTCTTGTTGATGATGCTTGCACACCTGCAAACATATTTCTTTCTGACATGACTCTCTCAACCATTAAGTCAATCAAAACTTCTTCAACTACTTTCTCAACAATGTTGATCCCGTCGAACATACAATCTTGGGTCCACTAGCTCATGTGTGAAAATGAATTTAGAGACTACGATGAACAGTATGGGAACAATGCAATGATCACAGGTTAAAGTAATCTCAAGTTTCAGGCTCAAATTCTCATTTATCAAAAGTACTTTTGATGTGTGGTGCGATGAACTAAGTAGGTAAACTTAGCAAAGGTCGGCTTGCAATGGATAAGAGGTTGAATTAACCGATGTTCTATCCATATGGCGTGGTCTAATGGTCCAGTGGTGACCCATAAAGGCATTTTGACCCATTCAAAGTGGAATTTGAACGGTTATGTTGGCTTCTAACTGCTATATTTTTGTGCCATGGCGAAGTGCCATAGGTCATTGTTCTGATATCTCGACGAAGCTCAATTCCTGTGATTTTTCCTTCTGCGAAGTTTCCTCTGGAGTCTTCTATAACTTTCTGATTTTTTCCCTCTTCTTACTTAGCTTCCTAGCCTTTTTCCTAGTAAGCTTCATCTCAATCATCCTTTTTCCATTTTGATTCTTATCTTCTCTTGACATAGTCACTTCGCATTGCTTAGGTTCTTTATTTAGATCCAACGGTAATACTCCTTCATCATATGGATTAGATATTTAGGTCTTTTGTGGTTCCTCTAATTCTCTTATAACTTTGATTCCCAATTCCATGGTGTTCAATGGCTTAGGTCTATCCTCTTTTTCTTTCATCAAGTAGGAGATCCTTGTAGACATAAATTCCATGAGTTCTTGCTTCTTTTGTTCTAGAGCATCCTTTTCTTTTGTTCTCTGGATCTGGTCTTTTTCAATCCAGATCATGCCTAACAAAGTTAGAAATGGGGCGTGGTCCTCAATAAATTTAATAACTTTGAATTCTTCCTATGTCGAAGTTCCATGGGTACTCATAGCTATATGGGTAATTCTTCCACATAGGGTTACCATTTTCCCTTTAAATAATCTGATGGTTCCTAGTGAAGGGACCAGAGCAGGCCTTCCTAGGGTTTCCCAAGTACTTTCTATCATAATGTTCATTGGTTTTCCCTCATCCAGAGCACAGTCAATGTCGAAGTCTCCTATTCTTACTTCAATTTTCTCCTTTTCTTTGAATATCTCTAACAAACTGACATCCTTATGGTCATCTAGGGTTTCTTTATTTCCAGTAACATGATCTCTGATTCTTTCTAGGGCTCTTATATAATTTTAGTCTCTTGATCTCCTTCAGAGTTTGCTTGTTCCATATTCATCTTTTCAAGTATAGCAATCGTTCTAGGGAAATCCAATACTTCATGGTACATAGCTTTACAACAGAGGCGACTAGGGTTTCTCCCAGGTAATTCCTTAGCAATATGTCCTGGTCTTCTATAATTGTAGCAAATATTTAATCCTCTCTTTCTCTTCAATGATCCCCAACTCTTTTGTACTGTGTGCTAGGATTATAAGGGCTAGCCTACAAAAATTTATTTCTAGGGTCTTGCATCCATCGGTTAGTCCAAAAACTCTTTCTATGCATAGGTATAACATATTTTTCACTATTCCTATTAGACCTATTCATATCAAACTTTATTTTATCTAAAAATGCTCTAGTTTTTAAGCTGAGACAAAATTTATCAAGCATACCTAAATCCATACGTTAGAAGTAAAAAAATTCACTTATTTTCTTCCACGGGGCACAAAGATTTCATATCTAAAACATGAACTATTCTTACCTTTACTAGAGGTTAGAGCTTACAGATCTTACCTCTTTTCTATAGAATTTTCTTTCTTAGGGAACAAAGTGTTTATATCTCACTTCTTTTCTTCAGTGTCAACCTCTTTTCTTGCAGATCTGACCTCTTTCCTTCATATCTGACCTTTCTTTCTCGGCACAAAGCTTCGCAGGTCAAGTAGAATACTGTGCACTAGGGAAACAGATCTACAACAAATATTATTTCACACAAAGATTTTTCTTCTTTAGTTCCCAGCAATCACAATTTCAGGTCCCGACAACATAACCATTTGTTGGCATAGGGGAAGACCCAGGGTTCAATGCTCAAGAGCACACCAACAAAACCCTAACTACCGACCCTTTCGGCAATACCTATGAAGTATATGAAGTCTCACCCGAGGTAGACGCAGGGGTGGTTGCAGAACTCAGATGTCTGCAACCTTAGCTGGGACACAGATCCGTGATTATAGCACTTAGCAATTATCTAGCAAGGTTTATATATCAATATTCAACCCTTACAACACTTCGTAGATAGCACAGAGCATCGTAATATATACTTAGATTCAAGATAATTCAACACTTAGATACAACAAGATAGATTGGATTCACTAGATCAGGCATTAAGCATCTTATATATCAGATCTAACATTCATTCCTATCTCAGAAGCACAAATAATAACTAAATCTACTTAATCACATCAAGCACTTAGCCAAGAAGGATATAAACACATTAGGTCAAATCATAGAGAACAGTACACAAAGTTATCGTGGTTCACCCCCACCCTGGGGCTATGTCCACAATATCTTCTTCTTTATTATCTCTGTCAAACAGTTACAGCATAGAGCTTCAACAATCCTTTCTTCGCACAGGACAGAAGATTTGTGCAGCTTGCTAGATCCTTCTTCCTTACACTTCAGCCCAAAACTGCAACAAATTGCACTGAGCTTTTCAATCTCCTTACAATCATGCACAGAGCACTTGCAATATATATCCGATCACACAAATCCAATTACTAGCACTAAGCCTTTAGCTATACATCACATAGATGTACTACCATCCTTTACTTACATTACCTAAGTATCTATTTATAAATTACAAAATGGGCCTAAGAATGGGTAAACCCACGGGACGACATCCCTTTCCCGTTACATCAACCCAAAACCCTAAAGGGTCCCAAAAATAGTTCTACTTTCCCTAATTTCTGCTTCGCGTTGCGCTCCATATTTGGCAAGCTGTCGCAGTCCCAAAAATGGTCAAGGGCCAACACTCCCCCTAAAATTATGCTATGTTCTCTTTCTTCAAATATAGGGCTATTTTCTAGGTATGCATCTAATAAATATCACCTCCTAGAATCATGGGAAGAATAATGACTCCCCCTATGGGTATGTCTCCCCTATATTCTCTAGAAGATGAACAATGTGCTACCATATAACAATCTTGGACCTATTCATGCATCAAACCCATGCCATACCAAGCATCATGAAGCAGAAGATATGTCAACAATGAAATAAAGAATCATGAGAAAAATATCAACCAAGTACACCTTGTAAACAAATGTGTGCTCATCATGCACAACACCTATGCACATCAACCATGTTCATCAACATCATCCAATGTGCCAAAAGATATCATCCATGGAATGTATCAATCATATGCCTCTATCAACATGCCAACATGTGCATCTATAAATATGCCAACCACGTGGATCTACCAATATGCCAACCATGTGCATATACCAACATCCCAAACAATGTATCATATCACTCATGATATGTCTCCATCATGAACTAAGTGCCACAATCATGTATCTCAAACAAATGCCAATTGTTGTTCTAATCAAGTAGTACCAATGGTGTAGTATCATCAATAATATTCCATCTATGAGTGTACCAAACATGTACATTACCATGCACCAATACCACAAAATGATGAATCCCATACATGTATTCCAAATCCTCCATAAAACATGTTCCAATCAAATTTCTAGTAGGTGCCTCTACCAATGTACTAGAAAAGTACCAATCATGCATCAACTCTATATCAACAATGATGTACAACATGATCACCTCATCAACTCACCAACCACATGTCCCAATGTGTAGCCCATCCATATGCTAAATGCATCCATCAAGCTTTCCAACAAGTAAGCTTCCAATACATCATCAAGATATATCACATAACCAAGGTGTCATAACTTCACTATCATAACCAACATTGTTATTCAACAGAAAATGCATCAATCCATACTCATGGTTTAGTGCCATGAACCCAAGATTTTATTTTACATCATCACCTTACATAATCCAATATACAATCATGACAACCTGTAGCAAACAGTGTTAGAACTTGCAATAAACCATGTCAGATCCTGCATCACAGAGTTATACCATCACATCAAACTCCAATCCCTGTGCATAGCCCTTTTTTCTTAGGCTTCACCACATATATGCGGCATGTTGCATAGACAACTCGCGTATGTACGTGACCTATACAAGGTTAGCCTATGTATGTACGTGACTGATACCACTATCACCCATGTATGCCTCAGTAGATGACACTTTTGAACTTCCCTTTAGTCTTTCATTTTTTTTGGTTGCTCTGTCTTCTTCACCCACTTCTGTAGATGTCCCTGCTCTTCATAACTTGAGCTCTAAGCATCCATATTTTCAAAGATGTCTCCCTTCGTTACTTCATTCCTTCTTCTAGCCATGCTATGTGAAGTCCTCATCATGGAATTTCTTCTTGTGTTCCAACACTCTTGGGATTTGTGGCCAAATCCACTACAACTGTAGCATCTAATGGTGTTACAGTGAACAAAAATGTGTCCTACTTGATCACATCTCCAACACCTCATGGTGTTATAAAATCTTCCATTATATCTCCTTTAATAATATCTACATTCAAAAGCTTTATGGCCATATCCATTACATGAATAATAATGCCCATGAAAAATGCTTTCATACCTTTTCTTTGGTGTCCCAAAGATAGCTTCTTGATGTCTTCCTTGCTTTGTTCTTGTGAAATGTTCCTTGCCTTGTGTAGATGGTTTCTTTGCAACATTGTCTTCCTTCTTTGATGGACTTACCTCATGCTTCCTTGAGGTGCTTGCTTCAACATGTGTAGCTTGTTATTTGTATCCAAGTCCTGATTTATCACATGGTGATCTTTGAGTTTCCAAGATCTCATCCAAGATTCATGAGTTATTCAAGAATTTACTTGACTTTTCCACTTTCTTTCTAAGATCAACAATTTCAGCTTCTAACTTACAACATGACTCCTCCTTTTCTTTTATTTGATTCTTCAATAGTTCTTCTATTCTTTTGGCTTCTTCAATTTGGGCCTTGAGATGGACAATGGTTTCAAAACTTTTTCTAATCTCATCATCTACATTCATATCTTCTTTTCCATTCTTTAGTCTTGTGATCTCTTCTTCCTTTTCTTCTAATTGAGTCTTATTGCTCTCTTTTTGTTCTTTGAGCATTTCCTTTAATTTCAATATGTGCTTTAGACTCTTCCTAAGAAACTTCTTAGTGTTATCTGAAAGATAGTTATAGTCTATATAATAATGATCACTTCTATATCTATATAAACCCTCTTCAACTTCCTTTTGAAGTTTTAATATATTTTCTTCTATTCTTTTCATGGGATAATTACCATCAAACTTTACATAAACTATTTCTAGATCTTCTTCTTCACTTGTAGAGAAAAATTCATCATCATCATTGTAATCAAGGGTTTTTTAGGGTTCTTTACCTTCATTTGAAATATCTTCATGATCTTCCTTTTTTCCAACATCAACACATAATTCTTTGTCTTCATTTGAAATGTCTTCGAGATCTTCCTTTGTGCTATCATCACTTGATTCTTTATCTTCACTTGAAATGTTTTCAAGATCACATTTAGAAATAATAAAATCAAGGGTTTTTGGAGATTCTTTATCTTTAATGATCTTGATGGAGTGATCTTCAATATCTTCCTTCTCCTTATTTCTTTGATATGTCTCCTCTAACTTTAGCCATAGATCCTTGGCGGAAGTGCATTGTCCCATGCACTCTTTGATAGGGCTTGAGAGTCCACTAAGAATGGTCTTGAGAGGCAATGCATCATTCTTATTTCCTTCCCTTTGAGCTGCAAACTTTGACTTGTTCTTTAATGAAACTGATCCACCAATGTTTTCCTTCCAAATTGTTGCTCCCATTGTCTTCAAATGTAATCTCATCTCTATTCTCCAAGTAAAATAGTTTTCCTCATCAAGGATTGGAAATTCATCATCCATTTGTGTGTCTATGGATTTCCTTCAAGCTTGTTAAGGCTTGTAGTGAAGGCCCACTCTGAAACCTATTTTTGGACACACCTACCACACTTAGAGGCCGAGTGAATGAGCGTGGGGCTCTTTTTCCCAAAACTTTTCTCTTACACAAAACTCATTAGTTAGCATTCAACATTTTACTCATTACTCATTGTTGTCATTTATAGCCAGTTATATGTGAACACATATCAACAACACATATCAACAATACATCATCAACAAGTCATCACCATAAGGAACACAAGATGTATGTACAATTTTCTTTTTATTACGGACTACAATCCTTGGAGTTTTTCAGCAACAACTGAATAGAGTACAATTCTACAAGAGCACCAGCTCTATAATGCAAGAATCATCTTACACCCTCAACACCAACTAAGATGAGGCAATAATCCTAAACAAACATCAATCTTCAACAAGTATGCGACCTGTCAGTAGTGCAACCCACGTGTGTACGTGCCTTGGATCACTACAACCCGTGTATGTACGCGGCCAGTGTATACAACAACCTGTGTATACCTTCTAAGATATTAGGGTTTATCCTTCAAAATCAACTAAGATCCTCTAAAACAAATTCATCATTTTATTCTATCTCTCACTGTCCAAATTGACCACTAACCAGTCACAACACATCCAATCTCTCCAATAGCTTACTCATGCTCCACAACCAATCAATATGAATTCCACTCAATCATGCATAAGCAATCAACATACTATAGTCATCATATCAGTACTGAATCATAAGAGTGTTTCTCACTCCATCAACCAACATAAACCATATCATAACAACCATACCAAGAATGCCCTAAGCATATATCTTCAATCATGCTCAAGAGATCCACACCAAAATGCTCTCACAAGAAGCTTTGACAAGAATTTCTCCATCAATACTCCAAAATATATTCTCACAAGAAGCTCTACATTGATCCACAAAAAGGATGTTTTACAAATGACCATTGTTATATTATTTACACTTTCATCTTCTAGGTCACTTAACCCATTTCTAGGTCATTTAACCTATTTTCCTTATTTTAGGGTTAACCACTTTCCATAAATAGAAAGTTCTCCCATACTTTATCATTTAAATATTCCTTCTTGATTTTTTCATCTCACTTTATCATTTAAATAATCTTTCTTGATTTTGTCAGTTCTCTTTATTATTTAAATAATCCACCTTGACTTTGACACTTTACTTTATCATTTAAATAATGATTTATTCTTTTCAAGCACTTTGACTTCTTTGACCTTTTGGGGCTTCAAGCCAACATTTGAGGGTCCTCCAACTTCGTAAAGCCATAACTCTCAAACCGTGAGGAGTTATGTGACATTCCACATACCACCATAAATGGTATGACAAGAGCTATCTGTATAGGATAGTTTCACCAACGACTTCATTTGTATTCATCTCATTACTCCACATACAATCATGGGTCCTGCAAGGATAACTCAATCCTCAAAGCGTCTTCCCGTGAGGGCTTTCACCATAAGGGGACCACTTTGGAGTTCATCCGTTTGTGCACCTTATCAATAATGATAATACAATAATGAGTCATCTATACATTTTTTCAACAATTCATTATATACCAATGAAACCACATCGATCCATCTTCATGATGTATCAATGAAAACTCATTGATCTTCATCATATCAATGACAACTCATTGATCCATCTTCATCTATGCATTCTTATCAAGGAGAATACATATTATATTACATCAATAATTAATTAATCACTTGAAATCAATCAATGACATAAATCAATCAAACCATTGGCATCAATGACAACATGATCCAACAAATTGCTATATATGTGTCATCAATAATTTTCAGGGCATGATTGCCAATGGAGATTCCATTAAATGTGGGGGGCATTGTGAAAATGTGTGCCTACAAATTGGTCAGTACCACCTGAAAAATCACATGTCTTCTATAGACATGGGTGATTGTGACATCGTTCTCAGTGTTGAATGGTTATGCACTATCTACCCCATCATCATGGATTTTAAATACCTCACCATGCAATTCCAATGGGAGGGACACCAACATAAGTTCCAAGGCATCATGTTTGGGTTATTTTGTCATAAGAGTGAAAAAAAGAGAGTCCCTTAACTACCCTGGTAAGCTAACAAGGCATAACAGAAACATGTTTAGGAGGTTAGTGGACCTACAAGTTAGAAAACAAAATAAAAAGAAAGAAAATAGAAACTAAGAATGAGAAACAAATTAAACTAACATAAACAAGTGATGCATGAAATTGAACACATGAAATGGTTACCCAATAGAACTGAATCTTCGAATTGAGTACACCAAGAGGATAAATATGGGACAATGAATCCCCTATTACTCCTAAGAGAGGGTCCTTTGATCCCTCAAAAAACTAGAGCTATCACTCTCCAATGGTGAGTCTACAATGGTGAAAAATACCCAAGGCTTAGCTTCACAAGAGGTGTAAAGATAGCTCTATGCTACACTTGCTCAAACTTATGGCTCTAAGAGGAAGATGGCTTCCAAAAGATAAAAATCATAAGCATAACAATACTCAAATGCTTCTTTCTTTTTTCATACAATGGCCCTTTATTTATAGGAGGATGGAAATATTTTTTCCAACTAGTTTCAAAAGTGAATGGGAGGCCCTTGGAGGTACCTCCCATCTTTTTCAGTGATCCCAAGGAAAAATTTGGGGGTGATTTTGGGTATGGGGGAGATCCACTCCATCCCAAAAGTGGTTGAGGCCCTACCAAACTCATCAATGCATTGTTTCTACGTCCGCATGGGTCTTTTGACTGTCAGTCACACAAACTACACCATGTGTGTGTCGTACACTGTGTTATCCTGTGTGGATGTGTGCATGTTTCTCTTGCTAGATGTGCATGGATTTCCATAACCACTTTTATATATTTTTATGATTGTCTTGCCAAATTGAGTGTAATCCATACATAAGTATTGGTAGTATCATGTGCCATTAACTACCTTGGTAAGATAACAAGTCATAACAAAAGGATAGTTAGCAAGTTAGTGGACCTGCAAGTTAGAAAAAAAAATACAAAGGAGGAAAATAGCAACTAAGAATGAGAAACAAAATAAACTAACATAAATAAGTGATGCATGAAATTGAAAATGTGAAATGGTTACCCAATAGAACTGAATATTCGAATTGAGTACACCAAGAGGATAAATATGGGACAATGAATCCCCTATTCCTCTTAAGGGAGGGTCCTTTGATCCCTAAAAAACTATAGCTATCACAATACTAACTTAGTTACTAAGCATGAATATTTTCCCTTATTCTCCCACAAATTTCTCTTCATGTGCCACTGTAGCCTGTGAACCCTAGTTCATCGTTGCATCCCTCTTTTCACTTCCTCTCGCTTTATGCCCCAATGGCCTCTCTGGATCCATATCCTCTTTAGGATTTCAAAGATGATGTTTTTTACTTCAAGTGTCTAGTAGGATCCTTAGAAAACTTCCCTTCCTAGCCATCATATTCCCAGTTCATGAAGAAATTGGTTCAAATTCCAGAAGTGGCCATTCTGCATGTCGTTGCTCGAATAAAATCTCTCTCCTTTGCATCCAGAGCACTCATCAGTCAATTCATGGGGTTACAAACATATCCTCATCGAATAGATCTTTGGATTGAGTGGAACTGGCATCCCCTAATACAAGGATGCATGAACCGCTTTCCTGCAATAAGGGTTTCTATATTTTTTAATTTGAGCACAAAGAGGATAGAGATCTCATTTTTAGGAATGGACCTTACTTCTTTATCCCTAGAGGTTTATACCTAAACAATTGGACCCCAGACTTTGATCCATATAATGATATTCCCTTAGCCATCCCATTTTGCGTGTAGCTTCCACACTAACCCTTTCATTGTTGGGGGCATGAATTTTTAAAAATAATTGGGGACACTTTGTGGAAATTCATTGATAGAGTTGACCCCAAGTCTAGTATGTACTCTTGTGTAAGGATCTATGTGGAGGTCGATCTGCAAAAATGACTTCCAGAAGAAATAAAACTAAATATGGTTGACTATACCTACACTCAAAAGCTAGACTCTGAACAACTCTCGCTCAAATGCAAGAGTTGTCATGAATATGGTAATTTTTCCATAAATTGTCTAAATAATAAACAAACATAGGAAATAGACGCTTCACAACAGGAAGAAGGATGGCAACAGGTTAGGAAGAAATATAATATTGGAAAAGGAGTTGGTTCCATCCCTGTTTCATCAAGGTATGCTCCCAAAGAGATATATTATCGTTAGAATCCTCCAACAACTGAAAAACCTCCTCCAAAGAATCTTGTCCCCACACCTTCCACTATCATCCCCCCCTCCCCCTCCTAAAACTCTTTCAAAATTATGGGTGAACCCCCTTCTAGACAAGCTCTTCCAATCAGCCCAGTGTTGGATCATTTGACCCATTCTTCCTCTTCAACTCTAGAAAGAATATTTGAAGATTCAGTTGAAGAGGAAATTTTTCATGAATTTAGTCAAAAAGAGGTGTTGCACAACTGAGAGGGG
>ML780869.1:417012-475291 GCA_009831015.1 Picea engelmannii | reverse complement strand
GGGGGGGGGGTTGAATCAGTTGTCACTATGCTTAAACAATTATGCCCATTTTAAATCTCATTACAAAACACTCAATGATGATCAAAATAATTCAATGAAGTAAGAAATAGAGTATTCACCATCAATCACACACATGAAACACACAGAGACAGATATTTCCTAAGGAAACCCATAAAGGGAAAAACCTCTTCTTCTTGATATGATAAGTAATCTTTATATTCTGTACATTATCATACTTATGAGCTCCAACTCCTTTTGAGTCTACCACCTCTGTCAATGGTCGATATCTCTCCCTCTGGTCGACGGTTGCAATCAAAATCGTGATTTTGTGTGTCAGGCATTTAGATGTGAGTCAACCCTAACTCTCCCAACTTCTGATATTCCAAAAGCATGCTTGACAGATCAATGGTACATGATCATATGTGATCTGATGGCCCAAATCATTTCAGGATTTTGCATTTCACGAAGTTGGAGGACTACTCACCTCCCTTCTTCTGTCTTCCAATTTTCTGAAACCCACTCCAGATCAATAGCCCACAACCCTCTATGATCCAACGACTATGATCAATATCATGAACTCGGACTTCGTGATGTTCATGCACTGCTCAATGCAGTTCTTCAAATTCATGATTCTGTGAATCTGCTTTATCGGATGCCACGTGTCCTTCCCAGATGAATGGATAGGATTGTTGCGGCTCCCAACTCCTCGGGTATTTGCCTCCTACCTTCCCGATATTTGTGAGAATTAAATCAATGACTCACACCTCCCCATGATCTAATGGTCGATATCAACTCGTGAACTCATAAATCGTGAGTTCCTACAACTCTTACCTTTGAATTTTCCAGTTTTTGAGTCAGCGAAATGTTGATCTCTCAACACGTGTCCTCTAGATCCAACGATTTAGATCTCATCGTGACTTCTCATTTCGCGGAGTTGGAGGATGGCTCTCGGCCATTATCCTCTTCACATTTATACTGGATCTGATGGTTGTTGGTCCTTGGCACTTAGATCCAATGGATCATATTTGTACTTCTCCTTTGCACTTCCTCTGGTCACTGGACTCTAATATAACGGACATCGGGTATTCGAGATCAGTGATCCAATGGCCATTGTCGCTCCTCCTCCTAATCTTTGGCTTTCTCAAATATCTAAGTATCAAAGGACACAATATTTGATCCTTCTGCAAGCTTTGATGTATGGGATCTCATCTACATGTATCATAACGCTATCTCTCTTGAGCTTTGGAAAAATTTACCCTTGTCCTTGGCACACACTTGTGCTCTATGTGAAAATATGAACTATCTGCATGCAACTATGCACTATCTCTGTGTCTTCCCAAAATACTTATGGTGCCCACCTGGAACAATATGCTTTTCTCATCTTCTAGTCTCTCAAGATTTGTTCCACTATCTCTTCTGAGCTTCTCGAGATTTCTCATCTGCGTCTTCCCATAATACTTCTGGTGCCCACCTAGCACATTCTCCCTTTCTCATATTCTGGTCTCTCGAGTTTTGGTTCGTTGTTTTTCTTTCCTGTAAATATGTCATCGTCGTTGTTGTTCTTTCCTGTAAACATGTCATCATCATTTTTGTTCCTTTCTGTAAACATGTCATCGTCGTTGTTGTTCTTTCCATCAATGATAGGAACAGTCTGCCTGTAAACATTCCAACAATCTCCCCCTTTGGAATTGATGGCAACCCTGAACAACTACACTATTCTACTTAGACCTCCAACTGTAGCATCCACACCTTTTCTCCCCCTTTGAAATCAATTTCAAAGAAAACATGCTCCCCCTGAGTTGTTGCAGTACTTTTCTGAGGTATCAGATATTCAACCAACACATGATCCCCCTGACAGGATGGACTCTCTTATTTGAGTCATGCAAAGTATTTGTCTCTAAACCAGAGTATTCTCCTTCTTATTCTTAGATCTGTTCATCTCAAGCTTCAGTTGTGTCCTCTATAGTATACTCAATATTTCTCACCTTTCTTACTGGGACGCATTCATCAACCTTTTCTTGTCATAAATGAATGACTCCCCCTGCCACTCTTCTCTCTCTGCTTCTGACTATTCTCCCCCTTTGCTTCTAAAAGGTTAGATTTCCCTGACAACTTCTCTCCTCTTGTTATCTCTACAGGATGTCATGTATATCATTGTTTACATCAGAATGTTGTTGTTGTAGATGTCATTTTCCTACTGGAACACTGTGCAATTGTAGCTCGTATTTTTCAAACAACCCTTGGATTTTCCCATTGATTCTCTTCGATCTCTAACCAGCTGTATCTGTCTTTATCTAAGATGCTTCTTTACTGTACATTCATTTTTCTTCCATGATTCCTACAATCCAATACTTTTATGACCATAGTCATCACAAGAAAAAACCATTACAAATTCTCTCATACCTCCTTTGATTCATCCATGAAGGTGTATCTCTTCTAAACTTGCTTTGAGGTGTATGAGTAGTTTTTGGATGTCTTCCTTGATCTGGTCTTCTAAATATTGTAGTATTTCTTTCATTCTTTGAAAATGAAGAACCTGAGTCATACCTGCTTTCCCTTTTTACAAATGAAGGACATGTATCAGGTTTCTTAGGAGTATTGATTTTTTCCTTGTATCCAATATTGGATTTGTCATTTGGTGATATCTTTCTATCCAAGATCTCATCCAGGGTCATGGAGTTTTTCAAGAACTTGATTTGGGTGTTTAACTTCTCAACCTTCTTTCTGAGATTCACAACTTCTTCTCCCAACTTATGACATGATTCTTCTTCTAGCCCTTCCATGGGATAAATGTTAATGGAAAATTCTTTTGTTGTATCTAAGTCTTCTTCTTTACTTGCAGGGGGGGATTCAATATCAACATTATTATCTGTCCTTATGCTTTTATCCACCACTTGTCTTGGATTTACATTTCTTACCTTACAATCTTCTTCAAAGGTCACATTTCTTGTTTTGCTTTTACTTGTAGACAAAATCTTATCCTTGTCTCCACTCATGTGCTTGGAACATCCACTTTCTATATTCCAGGGGTCTTTTTATTTTTGAGCTGAAAGCACTAGACCACATTTTTCACTATCTTTCATTTTCCATGCACTGGCATTTCTACCTAAGGGTTTTATCCTTGGATTTGCTTTGTGATTCTTCAGATCGAAATGTGCAGCCTTGTGACCGAAGTTATGACAGTTATAGAATTTGAGGTCATTTTTCAATAGGTCAAAGTGAATGGTGTAACTTTGTCTACTCATTGGTTGTTCATTATTTCTTGACCTCCTTAGTTGCATGTCTCTAAACTTGATTTGACCATTTGAAAAATGTGGTTTTTTGTTACTTGGTTATCTCATTCTTTGTTGTGGCAGATATTTATTCCTTAGGTGTCTTTATTTATCATGTCTAAATATTAAGGAACAATTTACAACATTGTGGCTAAAGTTATAACAGTAGAAACAATATCCATAGAAAAAAAAATTGTACCTGGAAAATGGTTGTCTTCTTTGAGCAGGTCGATTTATTTCATGTTGATGATTTCCTTGAGCAGCGGGTGTATTATTTATTTGTTCTATTGATTCATTTCTAGCACATTTTTCTTTACTCCTCCTTGGTGGTTGATTATCTTCTTTTGTTTCTGTAGGTTTGGTGTTGTCATTGGTTGTAGATTTGACAAACTTAATGGGTTCTTTGTTTCTTGGTTGACCAATACTTGATCCCTCTTCATAACCCAAAACAATTTTCAACTTTGGAATCCTTTGCTGATTCAGAATGGTGGCTAATCCTTCTGAGGCTTTGATGCTTGATAGATTTTGGTGATACAAGGCTTGAAACTTCTCCAACTCTTTTCTAGTTTTCACTACTTATTCTTCTAGAGCTTCACATCTTGTCTTCTTCTTTGATAACTTATGTTTCAGAATGTCCTCTATTTTATTTACCTCTTCTAATTCCACTTTTAGCAAGGAAAATCCTTCATCGGGTTTTTTACTTTTTTTCTTGAACTGTATCAGTAATTGTTTTATCTTTCTCTTCCTAAGTCTGAGTCTGTCAATCTCTTCCAAAGAATTGATTTGTTCTTCTTCCAAGTTAACTACATCTTATTCATCATTAACATCACTTCTTGTACTTTTATTATCATAATCCTCTTTATCTATAAGCACAAATTCATTTACCTTATCTTCACAGGAAGAGTCAGTATATGTGTCTTCTAAAGAGTCATCATTGTTTACACATATACTTTTCTTTTTATCAAATATTTTGGATTTGTACTTCTCTTGACCTTCAGAGTGTTGGTCCTTCTTTTTATGTGGACACTTAGATGCAAAGTGACCTATATTTCGATAGTTAAAACATTTGAAGGGCAAATTGCCTTGGTACTTATATAATCATTTCTTTAGTCTTCTCACAAATTTTGCTTCAATTTCATTAGGCTCAGAATCCTCACTCTTATATACATTAAAAGAATCTTATCTAGTGGTGGATTTATCTTTACCTATCATCATTTCATATGCAGTCAACATTCCCAGAATTTGATCAAAAGACAAATCTTTTAGATCATTAAGTTCTTCTATAGCAGAGACCTTTGGGTTGAATCTATCTGGTAGAGATCTCAAAATTTTATAAACTAAAGAGGCTTCCTCAATTTTTTCACCAATAGATGTCATTGCATTTACTATCTCATCAACTCTCAAAAAGTACTTCCCAATAGTTTCATCTTCTTTTGTCTGTAGATGTTCAAAATGTACTCTGTAGGTTTGAAGCTTGGCGTCCTTTACCTTCTCATTACCTTCATAACTGCTAATGATTTTGTCCCACATTTCTTTGACAGATTCTAAGTGCATAAATTTTACAAATTCTTCTTCTGCTATCCCATTCAGAATAGCATTCATAGCCTTAGCATTGAAGATGAATTCTAGATTGTCATCCTTATTATCTAGTTCAACTAGCTTTACATAACCAGTCTCTACCACATCCCAGATATATGCACCTAAATCCATTATGTAGGTTCTCATCCTAACTTTCCAGAAGCCAAAGTTTGTTCCATTGAATAGGGGAGCCTTATTGGTTGAAGTTCCTCCATGGCTAGTCATGTTTAAGCTCTAGGATCTAACCTTAAAAAAAGGGAACTAGATCTGATACCAATTGTTGGACAACTAAGAGGGGCGGTGAATCAGTTGTCACTGTTCCTAAACAATTATGCCCATTTTAAATCTCATTACAAAACACTCAATGATGATCACAATAATTCAGTGAAGTAAGCAATAGAGTATTCACCATCAATCACACACATGAAACACATAGAGACAGATATTTCTTGAGGAAACCCATAAAGGGAAAAAGCTCTTCTTATTGATATGATAAGTAATATTTATATTATGTACATTATCATACTTATGAGCTCCAAATCCTTTTCAAGATACCACCTCTATTTTGCAAGTTGCAACTTGTTGAGAGCACCAACTCTCTGGTTTCTCTAGCACCCACTAGAAGGAAGAACCAAATCCCTGAGTGTTCTAGAACCAACTATATGGAAGGACCAACTTCTAGTCATGCAGGCACCAACCTGCATAACAGAGAAAAACAGTTCTCCCTTGCACCACCCTACCACCTTGGTTTTTCTGGCTGCAACCAAATGGAAGCTACAACTCCCTGTGTTCAAGCACAGATCCGGATTTTATGAGAAGAATGAAATGAATACAGAATATTAACAGGTTCTTAACACAAAATAACAAAGATACAGTAAAATTGGTTTTCTATTCAATAACAAAATAAGTTGAAACTGTAAAATGCAGCGGAAACAGGCTTGTTGGAATGGTGGCATCTTATCTCTGAGAAGAGATGCCAGGGCTGTGCGAATTCACAAAAAGAAGATTACAATGAGTCTCTAAAGGAATTTTTACAATAAAAAAGAATCCCAAGAACCCTAGACATCCAAAAACCTAACCCTAGGAGATGAAGCGCCAAAAGTCATGTGGGCCCCATTTGGGTAAGTTAGTACTTCAACTTCTTGGGGTCGTAACTTTTACATACGATCTACGTTTTAGGCATGTGATATCTCGTTGGAAAGGTATCATCGAGGAGATTCATTTTGGGGGCTCAATCATGCCTTTGCATATCATTGAGGAGCTCAATCCTGAAAAACCTTCATTTAGTCCCTCAAAATGGCCCTGAAAGTTAAAACTGCTAAAAATAGTAAATTGCCAAAATTGTCAGAAAATTGTTTTGAGCCAGTTGGAAAAGGTGGGTGGCCACCTATATCCATGTGGATATATCCTCCATCCTTAGGAATAAATGGTATCCATTGCATTGAGGTCCCCCATCAGATGAGGAAATTTCTGCAGAATTTGGCCCCGGGTGAGCCAGTTGCCTTGGTGCAGGAGTTGCCCTGCTTTGACGACTCGATAAAGATGGATCCTTTGTTGTCGATTGCCCTTGATCTGTGTGTACACAATATGGTCATTATATTCATGTTGTATTCAGTCAGGGTTGAGCTCTATTGGTATCATTTGTTCTACTACTTCTGGGGTGTCCAATAATGGTGGAAAATAAGGGCGAAGGAGATCCACATTGAACATTGGGTGCAGGCCAAGGAAAGGAGGAATGTTGAGCTCAAAATAATTATCCCCCATGGCCTTGGTGATAGTGTATGGCCCATAATGGAGTGGGTGAAGCTTCTGATGGGGTCCTGTAAGGAATTCTTTCTGCAAGTGAAACCAAACTTATGTGGCACCCGATGTTGATCATGGTGTTGTTTGTACTTATCATTGGACTTCTGTAGGATATATTGAACCTGTTGGAGGATGTGTTGGATCCTCTCAATGAACCAGGTGTATTTTTTAGCTTCATTTGGAGAAGGATATGAGTCATTCGATGTGACCACAAGGGGAAGTGAAACATCTATGGGACCCAATGGTTGGAATCCCAACCCCACCTAAAAGGGGTTGTGGCCAGTTGAGCTATGCAGGGCTTGATTGTAGCTATGTTGGACATAGGGAAGGATCTCATTCCATGTGCGAGGGTGATTTGAATTATACACGCGAAGGATATGCACAATCATTCAATTTACAACCTCGGTTTGGCCATCTGTCTAGGGGTGGAAGGCCATGGATTTGGTGAGCTTGGTTTCTAACAGTGACTAAAGGCTCGAAAAAAAGGTGTTGAGAAATCGACTGTCCCAATCTGAGAAAATGGTTTTTGGGATTCCAAAATGTACCCAGACTCATTCAAAGAAGATCTTGGCAATGGCCTTTGCTATGATGCTCTTCTTGCAGGCAACCATAATCACCGTCTTCGAAAAGCGATCAACAAACACAAAAACACAGTCATTTCCCTACTTGGTGGATGGGAGGCCTGAAATGTAGTCCATTGAGATGGATTCCCATGTCCTGTCAGGAGTAAGAAGAAGGGTGTACATGCCTTGTTTCTTAGTGGTTAGTTTGGAAATAGCGCAGGTAGTGTAGGACCTGATATACTTGTTGACCTCTTGTCGAAGTTCTATCCAGTAGAAATGTTTCTATAGCATCTCCATTGTCTTTTTGATGCCAAAGTGTCATGCCACCCGACTGTAGTGGGCTACCCAGATCATCTTCGCTCGCTTAGTTGATGGAACAAAGATATGGCCCAGATGACACAACAACCCATCCTAAAGATGGAAATTATCAAGAACTGAGTTTTCACCCAACATTTGGTAGGTGGTGGAAAAGTCAGGGTCTGTCTCATAGAGATGGGGACATCCAGATGTCTCATGGACTCAAGAGTCTAGCAGTGTGGTGAGTGTTGTGACTGGCGGTCTACTCAGGAAATCAGTGACATGATTGGTGCTTCTTGTTTTATACTTGATGTTGAGGTGGAATTGTTGCAAGTATGTGGGAAACTTTTGATGGCGGTCATTCTGCAATTTTCCCTGTGTCTGCATGAAATGCAGTGTCTTATGATAAGTGTGGATGATTGTCTCCTTCCCAAGAATGTAATGTCTCCACTGGCGGCAGGCTTGCACAATGGAGTACATTTCTTTTTCGTAAGTAGGGTACTTATGGACAATATCTAACAGTGTCTCACTATGATAGGCCACGGGGTGGATGGTCTGAGTGAGAACAACACCCACGACATAGTCTGAAGCATATGTATTGATCTCAAAGGGATGTTGTAGGTCTGGTAGTGAAATTACTAGGGCTGAGCATAAACATTGCTTCAAATTATCGAACGCTTGCTGTTGGGACCAACCCCATGCAAATTTATCCTTACCACCACCCTTTTTTATTTGGATAAGGGCCCATGCAATATGGGAGAATCCCAACACGAACTTGCGGTAGAAATTGGCAAGGCCCAAGAAGCTTCAAAGCTCAGTGAGTGTTGTTGGGGCTGTCCAGTCACGGATGACTTAGATCTTGGCTGGATCCACATGTACGCCATGTTGATAAATGATGTAGCCCAGGTAATGGACCCAGTCCATTCCAAAGGATCATTTTTCCAAGTTGGCGTATAGCTTGTGCTATCGTAGGGTGTGCAGAACCTGCTGAATATGTTGCAAGTGTTCGGCCCAAGTCTTTTTGTAAATTAGAATGTCATCCAGATACACCACTACAAATGTATTGGTGAATGGTTGCAGGATATTGTCCATCATCCTCATGAAAGTGGATGGGGAATTTTTCAAACCAAAGGGCATGACCAACCATTCTAAAAGGCCTTCCTTTGACTTGAAGGCGGTCTTCCATACATCTATCTATTCTATCGGGACCTAGTGGTAGCCAGACTTCATATAAATCTTATTGAAGTATTTGGCCCCCATGATTTGATCAAGGAGGTCATCGATTCGAGGAATCTCAGGTACCAGTTTCTGCTATGATTTTATTCAAAGCCTGGTAATCAATACATAATCGTTAGGTTCCATCTTTCTTCTGTACCAGCACGATTGGGCTCCCACAAGGTGATGAGCTGGGGAGAATGTGCCCCTTGTCGATAATTTCTTGGATCTGTCACTTGATCTCCTCATTCTCTAACAAAGAGAGATGATAGACTGGCCCATTGGGAAGCGGTGTGCTAGGGATTAGATCGATGGGGTGCTTGACTTGGCAGTGCAGAGGTACCCCTGTAGGTGAGGAGAATATATCTGAGTAGTCCTCCATGACCTTATCTACTTTTTTCTACTTTGTGGAGAGGTTAGCCGCAAAGACCCTGGATGTGGCTGTGATATTTTGCTTATTTTGAGATCGAATCACGAAGAGGACAAACTTCCCCATCTGAGAGATGACCTTCCTACATTGCTTAGCAGAGATCAAGGAAATAGAACTAGGTGGGACTGCCTCGGATATCCTGTACAATTTCATGTTCAAAATAATAATAACACTACAAGGCCTAGACTCATATATAGCATGACATTTCCATAAATAACATTGGCCCAAAATAACATCACAAACTTAAAGAGGAGAAACATCACACAATACCTTGTCTTTGAAGGGCTTGATGTCGTATGATAGTTGACACTATTGGATAACACAAAGATCGCTTCCTTGGCGGAGCCATATAATGGTGTAGGGTTGTGGGTGCGGTGTTGTTGGAAAGGCTAGCCACTTAATGACCTCTGCTGAGATGAGGTTCTTATGGCTAATGCTATCAATGATGAAGTGCAACGGGGTGCCTTTTACCCACATCTGTGAATGGAAGAGATGTTCTCCTTCTTTTGGCTTGTCTGGTTCACTAGGCTAGAGCTTGGTGGTAGCATTGGTGGCATTGGGTTCTTCATCAATGACCCATCTTCCCCTTTCTAGTTCTGGCTCAGAGTCAGAATCCACATCTGATTTAGAGTCTTTCACTTTGGCCACAAACAACTGTTTTGAGTGACAGTCAGCAGCGTTATGCCAAGGGCTCTTATGGAAGTCGCACCACTTCCCGGTATCTTTATTTGTATTTTTGGTGTCCTTCTTTGCTTGCAGGTTGGACTGGTACTCCTGATACTGTCAATATTTTCTCTATCCTTTGTTCTATGGTTTGGGGCTGCCCTTTCCTAGATTTTGTTGTGAGGGGTTCCCAGGCCCAAATTGCCGTGTCTTTTGTTTTAACTTCTGCTCGATTTTGACAGCATATCGGTAGGTCGCGCCCAAGGATGAGATGTCTAGAAATTAAATTTCGATATGGATGTATCTATGCAAAGCACTGTGATACTTGAGCACTAGATTTCACTTTGAATCTTTGATGCCTAGTTTGGTGTGCAAGGTATGGAAGATATTTGTGAAATCTGGTACTGCTTGGTCTCTTTCTTGCCGCAATGTGGTCCATTTGGTATACAGGTTGTCATAACTTCTGACAAGGTAGTATTGTTCCTTAATAGCATCCCTGAAGGATTCCCAAGTGGTTGTGACTGAAAATAATGAGGTTTCCTTTGTTTCCTTTTTCTCACAGAAATTTTCCCACCATTATTTGACATGGGGAACGGCTTTGAGGAGCACAAAAGTAATCTTTTCTCTATTCGAAAAGTTATGGATAGAAAAATACCATTCTAGTAGATTCAACCACTTGTCTACAACATATGCATCTATCTAACCTTCAAATATATGAATGTCAAAGTTTATTTGTACCTTGAAGGGAGCGGCGCCTCCATTCTAAGAAGATGTGTCGCATGTTGGTAGTCGCCGAAGGATTTGCACAAAACTATCCATCATCTCATTCCTCTGTTGCGTGAGGGATTCCTCAATCAACAGTTTGAAATGATAATATGTTCCATCATATTTCTTTTCTCCTACCATGAGAGGTCTCTTGGGCATGCGAGAGATTTTGTCCTCAAGAGAAACAAGCTCGAGACCCAACTCTTTGTACTTCGACCTCGTTGGGGACATGCATTAAGATGACAAGGAGAAGACCACTCTGATACCACTGATCTAGATTTTATGAGAATAATTAAATGAATATAGATTATTAACAAGTTCTTAAAACAAAATAATAGAGATACAGTCAAATTAGTTTTCTATTCAATAATGAAATAAGCTGAAACTGTAAAATGCAGTGGAAACAAGCTTGCTGGAATGGTGGTGGCTTATCTCTGAGAAGAGATGTGAAAGTTGTGCGAATTAGAAAGAAAAAGATTTAAATAAGGATCTAAAGGAATTTTTACAATAAAAAATAATACCAAAAACCCTAGACATCCAAAAACCTAACCCTAGGAGATGAAGCACCAAAAGTCACGTGGGCCTCGTTTGGGTAAGTTAGTACATCAACTTTCTGAGGTTGTAACTTTTGCATACGATCTCTGGTTTAGGTGTGTGATAGCCCGTTGGAAAGGTATAGTCGAGGAGATTCATTTTGGGGGATCAATAAATATTTTTTCCATCACTGAGGATCTCTATCTAGAAAAACCTTCATTTAGGCCCTCAAAATGGCCCGAAAGTTAAAACTGCTAAAAATAGTAAACTGCCAAAATTGTCAGAAAATTATTTTGAGACAGTTGGAAAAGGTGGGTGGCCACCAATATCCATTTGGATAAATCACCCACTTGAATCTCTGAGGAAAACAGTCCTCCCTAGAACCCCCCTTCCACCCTAAAATATTAATCTTTGTTTGCTGAAATTTATTACAGTGATAGATGATTTATCAATGGCTTACTAGTCACATCACTATTATGCTACACTGCTCTGCTCTTCCTGCATCAATGTCTTCCTTCTTGCATCCCTTTTAAATTTCTAATCTTCTACATTTTATGCTCTATGCAACATTTCCCTTCTATGAACTACACCTCTTTTGTGTGATTCACCTCCTACGCATATAATTCTTCTACCCACATGAATAGCCATCAATAGAAGCAACCCTCTCTTCTTTGTTCTGTGTATATGTATCATGCCAATTCCTCTGCCAAATCCTCCATGCAACTCATCATATTATTTGGTGGTTATACTGAGTTTGTTTGTCATCAGTGGATTATCCTAAGATTCTTTGCCTTCTCTGGTAGTGAAACTCTTCATCTTCTCTGTCACAGTTGAACTTTGTCCTCTTTGTTGCAGTTACAGACTTTGAAACTTTTCCATTTGTAAATTGTATCTATGATGAATCTTCATACCACTGATAGTTACCTCGATACTCTTTAGCTCCTTTGGCGATCACCCTGAGATTCTTTGAATTCTATGGTAGATGGACTTAGTCGTTTTCTGCAGTTATTGGGAGAACCTTCACATGCTCATGAATTTGGCACCTTTTCCCTTCCTGAGAAAAATTCACAGTGGGTGTTAGATTTTTCGTCTAAGCCCCTTCCTTTCACATGACCATGAGTTGTGACCTCTCACTAATCAAAACTCATTTTGTGATTTCTCATTTTGCGATGTCGAATGTGTGTCACCTCAATTTTCCCAACTCTTGAGACTCCAAGGTGGAGCCTAGTAATGCTAGCTCCTTCCATTCTCTTCCACTAATGTGACCATTAGTTGTGATGACAGTCGTATTCAAAAAGGAATTTCATGATTTCGCACATTGGATATTCATTTGCGAGTTACCTCTATTCTCCCAACTCGCGATATCCGAAATGGAGCTTAGCAGTGCTATCTCCTTCCTCTATTCTCTCTTCACATGACCACTAGTTGTGACTGCTCACTAATCAAAAGGGCACATCGTGATCTCGGCGATCTCTGATGTGGAGCCCAATGACATCCTATCTTCTCCCTTAACCTTCATCAATGTGACCACTAGCTGTGACCAGGGGCCAAGTAAGAGGGCGCTTCACGAACTCCTACTATGAGTTTCCTTGAAACTCCCAACTCCTGAAACTATGAAATACTTCATATTAGATCAATGCTCGAGATCTCTCCCTTTGATCAACGACTGTGATCAAAATCGTGATTTCGCGTGTTGGGCATTTGAACGTGAGTCAACCCTGACTCTCTCGACTTATGATATTACGAAACCATGCTTGAAAAATCAACGGTCCATGATCATCTGTGATCCCATGACCCATATCATTTTAGGATTTCACATTTCACGAAGTTGGAGGACTACTCACCTCCCTTCTTCCGACTTTCGATTTTCTGAAGCCCTCTCCATATCAATGGCCCACAACCCTCTTTGATCCAATGGTTGTGATCAATATCATGAACTCGTACTTCGTGATGTCTACGGACTTCTTGATGCAGTTCTTCCAATTCATGATTCTGTGAATCTACTTTATCAACTGCCACGTGTCCTTCCCAGATGAATGGCTAGGATTGCTATGGATCCCAACTCCTCTGGTATTTTCCTCCTGCCTTCCTGATATTTGCAAGCATCAGATCAAAAACTCACACCTCCCCATGATCTAACGGTCTAGATCAACTCGCGAACTCATACATCGTGAGTTCCTACAACTCTTACTCTTGACTTTTCCAGTTAGCGAGTTAGTGAAATGTTGATATCTCACCACGTGTCCTCTGGATCCAATGGTTCAGATCTCATCATGATTTTTCATTTCACGGAATTGGATGATATCTCTCGACCATTATCCTCTTCGCAATTATACTGGATATGATGGTTGTTGGTCAGCGCTCAGATCCAACAGATCAGATCTACAATTCTCCTCTATGCTTCCTCTGGTCACTAGAATCTGATCTAATGGACATCAGGTATTCGGGATTGGTGATCCAATGACCATTTTCACTCCTCCTCTTGATCTTTGTCTTTCTCAAATCTCTAAGTGTCAAAGGCCACGACCTTTGATCCTTTTGTGATCCTTAATGTATGGGATCTCATATGCACATATTAGAACACTATCTCCCCTGAGCTTTGGCAAAAGTTACCCTTAGCCCTGACACACACTTGTGCTCTATGTGCAACTCTGCATTATCTCTATTTCTTACCAAAAGAATTTTGGTACCCACCTGGCACATTCTACCTTTCTCATTTTCTGGTCTCTTGAGATTTGTTGCACTATCTCTTCTGATATTCTCGAGCTTTCTCATCTACGTCTTCCCAAAATACTTCTGGTGCCCACCTGGCACATTCTTCCTTTCTCATCTTCTAGTCTCTTGAGCTTTGGTTCGTTGTTGTTCTTTCCTGTAAACATGCCATCGTCATTGTTGTTCTTGCCTATAAACATGCCATCATTATTGTTGTTCTTGCTTGTAAACATGCCATCGTCGATGTTGTTCTTGCCATCAATGACAACCACACTCTTCCTGTAAACATTCTTGTTACACGTCAAAATTACTCACTTTGATAGTGTCGCAAGTGTCATCATTACAAAGGTCGCAAGTTTCACATTTTTCTCACAAGGTCGCAAGTGTCGCATGTTGCTCACAAGTGTCGCAAGTGTTAAGGAAGCATACTGCCATGATGACTATGTCATGCCTGTAAACGACATGAGAAGGACACGTGAAACAGCTCAAACATTTGATTTGGAAGAGGAGAAATGAGTCAGCAGGCTTTCAAACCTTTTGCCATCTGAAAGAACCTCAAAAACTAGCTTTTGAAGGAGAGCTCTCCCCTATACCTCTTCTGGGAGCATCGGCGCTCCCCCTTACACTGTCAGGGAGTGTTATAAATCTCCTCTGGCCCTTTTGAGGGAGCGCTATAGATTTTGAGAGTGTTGGCACCCCCCTAAATCCTACTAGGGAGCGCTACAACGCTCTGATGGTCCTTTTGAGGGAGCGCTACCTATTCTGGGCAGTAGTTAAGTTGTTGAGATGAATGGGGGAAGCATCTTTTCATTATTGGAAGGCATTTGAGCTCGAATCCCTAGTCCAGCCATGATCCTAGGGAAGATCCTCAACTGAATGAGGAAAATCCTCAACTTCCCCAAGGATATCTCAAGTGGTTAAAGCCTCTCCAAGGCTATATAAGCAAGCTTTCTAATGGTGAAAGGGGAATGGAAAAGGAGAATCACACCAAACTTATGATCTCATAAGTGGTGCTAGAAAAGAGATATTTTGGAAGCAAGAGACCTATGATCTCATAGGGGGAAGTTGGTGAAGCTATCATCATTCGGATCGTGGATCTTTTGAGCAAGGGGTAGACAAAGAGGACTTGACGAAACTGCTGCAATTCATCTATGGCTATAAGCAATGTTTTGTCCTCATTAATATAATTTGCTTGGCCTGTTTCTTTATAATTCATGTTCAAACTCAGATGAATTTGTCTCTTTAGTAGATAGATCTATTTTCAAGCTAATATCAATAGAGTAGGAAGTGGTCGTACTTTGTTTGTCTACAGGGCTCATCGAGGAGCGAACGATTGGAGCTCAACTCAGAGCGTGTAGGGACAAACGTTGATAAAGAGGTACTTCTATTCTCCTTCCTTCTCATGTATTAGTTTGTATAGATTTGAAAGGAATTCAGTGTCCACATTAAGCACTTTCTGTCTTAGAGTTAGGGTCTAGCTCTTTGAGGCAATCTACCTATCCGCAGGGAGATTTTCCTACAACAAAAACTGGCGACTCCACTGGGGATCGAATCAGAACTTTCTTATTTTTGTCTTTCCTCATAGACCTTTTCTTACCTGATTGTTTTCAGACCTTTTTCACCCCATTTATCTGATTGCATTTTCTGATTGAATCTTCAATCCATCACACTCAGCCTGATTGTCAAAATTTGACTGAATTTTAGGTTTTTTAGACTTTTTCTGAGCTTTAGGAATCCAGCGCTCCCCTTCCTTGTTAGTAGAGTGCCAGCACTCCCTTAAGCTACTAGATAGAGATTTATAATGCTCTGGTGGCCCTTATACCAGAGCGCCATCCCTTTTTGCCCAAAATCTCTTCAAAAATTGCAATTTTTGGAGGTCCAAACCCTGTTTTTTCACTTGCTGAGCTACTTTGAGATTCAATGCTTCTTCCCTTGACCTATGACATCCTTCCTCCTGAGAAGTAAACACCTTTTTGTTAATATTTTATTCCCTTCTTCATTATTTTTGAGTTTTTACTGTTGAAAGTTTGCAATCAATCCCTTGCTTTCTTCTCTCCTATCCGACTGAGCGGGAACTCTAGTGAAGGACATTAGAAGTCTGTAACTCTTCTTATTGGTTCTTTGAGGTCATATGATCCAATCTCTTTCTCCTTCCTTTTGCGTTTTTGATTTTCTTTCTCTTGTTTGATTGCAAAAGGGTGTGTTGTTTGTGCGAAATCTTCATATTCTTGTCTTAATCTCCTTGATCTGAAAGGGTAGTTGGCAGGACAAGTTTTTCATTGAATTGATCATCATTCGCATGAAAACAACAAAAAGTACATCTTAATGATTAGTTTGCATTTCTGAAATGTTGTAGCATCATGTTGGATCTGATTGAGAACAAAATTTATTAAGGGCATTCCTTATCAAGTGTTTGATAGTGAAAATGACTCTTCCTCTTTCCCTTAAATAGGTATTCATTGAAAAGAAATGATTGCTTATCATATTTCATGCATATTTTTGGGCGTTGAGTCATCATTCCATCAGTTTCACTTTCATACACCCTCTGAGTAAACAATAGCCATTAAAATCAACGCTCAACTAAAATTTATCAGACTTTTTACATCTTTGTTAGAAAACCTACATTAGTTTAAAGTGTAGGGCTTTGGAATAGGTTGAAAGGATAACTTTCCAAAGCTATCAAACAAACTTAGTATCTTGTGGTAGGGAGAGTCAAATCCAATTGTCGTATTAGTCTGCTTGGGATCCCCCTCTCACACAGGGGTTATGCACGAGGTCGCAGTCGGGTGAGTTACGGAGATTATCCCTCCGTGGCCCAACTGTTTGTATTGGTCGGATCATATATTGGGGGTCGCTGGAAGGTATACCCACAATGTTGAGTGGAAGCCTTTCAAGTTGATTTCAAACTTGTTATCCTACCCATACGTTCTGACTGGACTGTTGATTGTACCCACCCAGGGGCTGACTACGAGTTGGTGACCTTAGTAGCCATAATATTTAGGGTCTTACACAAGGTGACGGTGAAGGGAAGTCTCACTGTACATAGAATAGACGTTGGTCAAACTCTCTCGGGCTCCTTGGAGGGTAAATCCACAATTACTGCGTGGAAGCTTGCACCAAGGTGTAAGTTTGTTAAGCAGGTCGCCAATGTAACTAATCCACCCACTCTATCCCCGCCCCTTCATATTTTGATCTCGCGACGTTGGATTTCATCACCAACTAGTGGTTTCATCTTAGGAAGGTTTGTTTGATTGATTGCTTCTTAGACTCGTAGCGTGTGTTGTTTTTTTTACTTAGTGGACCTTAGGTCGAGTCAGTGTTAATGGCATCGAATCATGGGAGTACCAATGGAGGAACCTCCTCTTCTGGGTAACCTTATACCTTTCCTTCATTTGGAAACTTTGGTCCTCCATATGTTGCCACACTGAGTCTTCCAGGACTCACTATTGGATTACTAGTTTGGTTGTTCCCCACTCCGGTGATCCCGAATCCTTCCAATTTTTTAGTTGCACCTAATACTTTGGATGTCAATACACCACCCACACATCAACCTCATGTCAATTTTTTTCCTTCTTCGTCCATCAAGTCTCCTTCCATTTCTCCTTCTTCGCCTAGTGAAAGCTCTAAAGCAAGTAGCCAGGTTGATCAGAAGAAGAAGAAACAGAAACAGAAGAAGAAGAAGAACCTGAAAAGGACAAAGACCCCAACAACATCAAATGTTGGCTCTAAGAAACTAGTTACTATTAGTAGTACTGGGAGTGTTGATGAGGTCACCAAGATTAAAATGAAGAATCCGAAACCCAAATTCCCTTGCAGTCTTTGTAAGGGTGACCACTTTCTGAGGGATTTCCCCGGTCTTACCCAGGTCTTAGAAATGTGGTACTCCATGTCATCAGCCTCTGTCAGTCATGTCTATGATACCCCGTCAACTCGTGATTTTCAAGTTGGTAAGAAGAAAAGTATCAAGTTCCCTTGCATGTTATGTAAAGGTAATCATCACTCTCACCTTTGTCCTCGCATGGACGAGGCTTCTTCTCATTTGGAAAAACTTCAACTTCCAAAAGGTTATCATAAGATTTCTTCTGACCCATCATTGGTTGATGGTCAGGTCAATCCGGTTCCATCCCCGATCAGTTTGGTTGATCATGTGGTCAATCTATTTTCCTCCTCGATTGAACCACAAACCCAAGTAGTTGATCCAGTTCCATCATCAATAAGCCCCACTCTTCATCAAAAGAGTGACACCAAAGTGGTCGATCTGTTTTCATCCTCAGTCGATCCCACTCTCCTGTTAGAGAATGACACCAAAGTGTTCGATCCAGTTTCTCCATCGGTCGATCACATTCCTCCATTGAGGAATGTCAAAGTGACTGACCCAATCCCTTCCTTGGTCAGTCCCACTTTTCCTCTGAAGAGTGCTAAAGTTGTCTATCCAATTCCACCATTGGTTGATCCGATCCAATCATCAGTCGATCCTACTCCCCTTCTAGAGAGTAAACCCGATACTGCCCATGTTTCTCTCATTAATACAGACTCTACCATGCTGGGGGGGCATTCCTCCTTCTCCTATGAAACCCCCTCCTCCAAGTACCGAAGCCATCCTTTTTGATTGGGGTGTGCTAACTGGAGCTCGTCTTCCCTCTCACATTCCTTTCCAGATTACAGTACAGGTTCATGGTCGATACGTTCCTAAAACGATGATAGATGAAGGTGCGTCTATTAGTATTTTGTCTTCTATTGCTTGGTATGCTTTGGGTTGTCCACAGCTTGCACTGGTTACCCAGAATCTGTTAACTTTTAACAGAAGAACTAGTCAACCTTTAGGGATCCTTCCTCAGTTTCCTGTAAATTTGGGAGGGAAAATTGTCTTTATTGATGTCATGGTAGTTCGAGACCCCTTGGATTTTGCTTTACTCCTTGGGTGGGATTATGTATATGCTATGAAAGATCTTGTATCCACCCTTTTCCATGTGATATCTTTCCCTCACGATGGAAGAATTGTGACTATTGATCAACTTTCATTCATCGGCCCTGACTGGGTTACCTCCCTAAGTGGTTCTTATATGCAGACAGTATCGTCCCCACCGCATGTCAATTATGTGGCATTGTCTCCCATGACCTCAACTTCCGATGATTTAGATATGGTAGTTGACATGGTGATCTCTTCGGTAGGGTTATTGGAGCCTAATCTCCTTACCCCTGTCACGACCCTCAACATGTGTTCCTTCCAGAGTGATTATCTTCCATCCAGCGAAGATTTCCTGGAGGCCATGACCGAGTTTTTCCCCTTGACATGGTATCCTTCCAGAACGTTATCCTCTTGGAAGCCATGATCAAGAAGAAAACATGAGCATAGTTATTTCCTGTGTCAAGCTCATTAAAAAATGAAACAGAGGCTTTGAGCATAGTTTTCTTCTCTGTAGCAAGCTCGTTAAAAAATGAAACAACAATCTGGGGATCGAACCTGGAACCTTGAGCATAGTTCTTTTCTTGTGTCAAGATCATTAAAAAATGAAACAATCACCTCTCCCTTCAAGTTGACTCTTTCTCTAGATCTCGTAGATGTCGAGTCGAGTCTTTCGTTAGGTCTCGTTTTTTATCCTTCATTTCATTCACCTATATCCTTTTTCTCCATCTAGCACAGAAATTGGTGACAACCTCAAAGTCGGTGAATGAATTGAAGCTTGGGGGGCATGTCTCCAGCCTTTGATGATCATTCTGGAGCTAAGCCACCAGCTTTCAAGATGGGGGCATACTGAGCTTAGTCTTTGTTCTTTCCTGTGCTCATAAATACATGAGAATGCACCGGGTAAACTTTTATCTCTTTTTTAGACCCGCATGAACACACGAAAAAGGAGTCATCTTTAAACTCTTTTCAGACTCTTTAAATATGAAAAGATCGTCGAGTGACCTTGCTTCCTTTCACAATCATTAAAAGGTTAGAAAGGGCATCTGTCGAGCGATAGTTTATCTCTTTTTCGGTCTCGTCAGACTATTGTACGAAAAAGGAACTGAGAGAGTTCTCTTTTAAGTGTTTTTCCAAAATCTATAATCCTGAAAAACCTTCGAGTTTTCTGTCTTTGGACTCGCTAAAACACACATCGACAGGCCCATACAGGATCGAACCCTTACTTCTTCTGGTTCATTAAATAAAGGAAGAGGAACTTACCGAAGGTGAGTTATATCGAGCATGTGTTATCCTCCTCGAGCTCATTAAATCAAAAAGAGGTACTCGTATATCTGGATGGGGGAAAATTTTGAAAGAAGCAAGCCAAGTAGTCTCTTGAGAACATTACCAAGTAATTCTTAGATTCGCCCTTAAACACGACACTTTGTCATATGCACGCATTATAATCAACTGAAGTTCTGCACTGCGCCAATCCTTTGAGTTCCTTTCACTCCTTTGGATCACCCGACGCAAGTTGCAGAATCCACTGCATCATCAAGTTTTGGTCCATGTCATATTTTGTTGTTGTACCTCAGTGCTCAAGGGAAGTATCCACCTCTAGAGTCATCCATCCCAAATATATTGCCTCAAAACCTGTGTTAGTCCATGTCCATTTGATCTACCTATTACATCTCTATGTCTGTTTCGTGTCGTTGATGGGGGATACATTAAGGCCCTCCTTCGACGAGCCTATTCCTGTCGACTTCAACACATTATCCAGGAATTAGACTTAGAAACCAGTTAGTACTTTGGGACCTGCATGCCTCAATGGCAGGCCTCCTCACATCCGATAGCAGGTTTACATCATTGACCTCTAATCGGATGATTCCACAGATGCTCGACTCCAGCTCATCCATTCACATTCGTTGGAATGTACTAGGGTACCTTGGGAATCATTGACATTAATGGTGATCTCCCTCGTGCTTGTTAACGGTTTACATTATTGACCGATAATCAAGTGGTTTCTACCATGTTCGACATCAGGACATCTATTCACATGGTTAGATTCGTACTACATCGGGATCGGTAAGAAGACCCTGGGTTGAGTGATCACTTTGATATGTACTTTTCCCAGGTTGCGAAGGAGTTTCTCTTGAACAATGACACATATATTGTTACATAGATCCACTTTGTATTGGTCGTGTCTATGTCTTGTCATCTCGTAGATCCACTGTGTATTCTTCATGGCTACGATCAGTTCATGTCATAAGAGTATAGATCCATAGTGTATTTTCAGTGGCTATACCTTTTTATCAATACAATTATGGATTCGCAGTGTATTTTATGGAAGCCATATCTTGCAAGTCTTGATCACCCAAGCATAGGTATGCCTGCCTTGGGTTTGAAACATGCCATAATATTTGTTGGATGCTTGTGTGCAGCTTTTGTCAGGTTCTCTGCGTCTATACCCTTGCTTGAAAGTCTACAAAGCATTTCAGTTATCAGTTCTCATCCTCTAAATTCATACTTTGGGGGGCAATCTGTTACATGTCAAAATTACTCACTTTGACAGTGTCACAAGTGTCGTCATTACAAAGGTTGCAAGTGTCGCATTTTTCTCACAAGGTTGCAAGTGTCGCATGTTGCTCACAAGTGTCGCAAGTGTCAGGGAAGCATACTGCCATGATGCCTATGTCATGCCTATAAACGACATGAGAAGGACACTTGAAACACCTCAAACATTTGATTTGGAAGAGGAGAAATGAGTCAGCAGGCTTACAAACCTTTTGCCATCTGAAAGAACCTCAAAAACTAGTTTTTGAAGGAGAGCGCTCCCCTATACCTCTTCTGGGAGCACCGAAGCTCCCCCTTACACTGTCAGGGAGCATTATAAAGCTCCTCTGGCCCTTTTGAGGGAGTGCTATATATTTTGAGAGCATTGGTGCCCCCCTAAATCCTACTAGGGAGCGCTACAATGCTCTGATGGTCCTTTTGAGGGAGCGCTACCTATTCTGGGGAATAGTTAAGTTGTTGAGATGAATGGGGGAAGCATATTTTCATTCTTTGAAGGCAGTTGAGCTCGAATCCCTAGTCCATCCATGATCCTAGGGCAGATCCTCAACTGAAGGAGGCAAATCCTCAACTTCCCCAAGGATATCTCAAATGGTTAAAGCCTCTCCAAGGCTATATAAGCAAGCTTTCTAATGGTGAAAGGGGAATGAAAAATGAGAATCACACCAAACTTATGATCTCATAAGTGGTGTTGGAATAGAGATATTTTGGAAGCAAGAGACCTATCATCTCATAGGGAGCAGTTGGTGAAGCCATCATCATTCAGATCATGGATCTTTTGAGCAAGGGGTAGACAAAGAGGACTTGACAAAACTGCTGCAATTCATCTATGGCTGTAAGAAATTTTTTGTCCTCATTAATATAATTTGCTTGGCCTGTTTCTTTCTAATTTGTGTTCAAACTCACATGAATTTGTCTCTTTAGTAGATAGATCTATTTTCAAGCTAATATCAATAGAGTAGGAAGTGGTCGTACTTTGTTTGTCTACAGGGCTCATCGAGGAGCGAAAGATTGGAGCTCAACTCGGAGCGTGTAGGGACAAATGTCGATAAAGAGGTACTTCTATTCTACTTCCTTCTCATGTATTAGTTTGTATATATTTGAAAGGAAGTCAGTGTCCACGTTAAGCACTTTCTGTCTTAGAGTTAGGGTCTAGCTCTTTGAGGCAATCTACCTGTCCACAGGGAGATTTTCCTACAACAATGATAACAAGAGGATCCTCAATAACTTGGGGAAATTCCATCCCATGATATCCTCCCTTCAAAAATGCAATCGAATCAAGAAATGGAAGAAGGGGAAATCCATGTGGAAAAACCCATAAAGTTCGGGTGCATATCTAACAAAGAAGTCAGAGAAGAGGCGGTGTCAAAAGAGAAGGCCCAAGGAAAAAATCAATCCATATAAATCTCAATGAATACCTCAAATCACAGAGGAGGAAATAAAGGTTCATATCTATTGTCCCATGGAAATCAGGCCTCTTCCACTCCCGGACAATGAATTTTCTCTCCTAGAATTGCAGGGGATTTTGTAATAAATCCAAAGTTGAAGCCCTAAAATATCTTATTATCTCAGGCAAACCCCTTTTAATTCTCCTCCAGGAGACAAAAATGAAGGAATCAGTTGTATTAGAAGCAACAATAAAAGTTTTCAAAAACTGTGGTGGAGTGGTTGTATGCTCACATGGCACCTCTGGTGGAATTGTCAGTCTCTAGCTTGAATAGATCTGGAAACTTTAGGTAACTCTAACCACTCAACACTGGCTTCTCACAGTTCTTAAAAAAAAAGAATCCAACAATTGTTTTTTAGTCATCAATGTCTATATGCCTAATATTTATGTTGATAAAGTAACCTGTTGGAACTCCCTATCCACACTCAAAATTTCTATGGATCTTACTTCATGCATAATCAAAGTGAATTCAACAACCACCTTAACTCAGGTGAAAAAAAAGGAGGAAGTAAAGTCAGAGACCCTTTCTCTGAAAAAATATATGATCTCATTTTGGATTGGGATATTCAAGATGTTAAACCCAACAAAGGGAAATATACTTGGAACAACAAGTGTTCCGGTCTTAGCCACATAGATTCCCATTTAGATTGTTTCCTTATCAATAGCAATTTCCTCCTCTCCTCCTTGGAAATCTCCTCCCTCATTCTCCCTTCAGCCATATCCAATCATAATCCTATCTCTTTGATTTTTAGTAAACCTCAGAACATTGGTCCTCTTCCCTTTCATTTTAAACCCCTTTATATCGATAATCCATCTTCTCCTCCTCTCATACAAAAAGTGTGGTCCCCCCCCTTTTATCGATCCCCTGATTACATCTGGGAAAGCAAGTTGAAAGTAATAAAACTATCACTCAAATATTGGGTGAAATCCTCCTTCACTCCTCCACATCAAAAAATATTTGAGAAGGTTGATATCCTTTTATGTATCCAACAATGAATAGAAGAAGCATAAGTCAATGAAACACTTATAACATAAGAAAAATACTTTTATCAACAACTTCACTCCTCTATGCGCAGGGAAGAAGAACATTGGAGACTGAATTCGAGAAGTCTATGGTTAAAAGCAGGGGACTCAAACACTTCCTTTTTTCACAAGCAAGCTCAAAATAGGAGAAAGAAAAATACAGCTACAAGTATCCTCTAAAAATCTTGGAAACAACTGGACACCTTCGAACAAGTCAAGGAAGAGGCTTCACAGCAATTTCAGTCACTTTATCTACAACCTAATGAAGAAGGATCGCAGGAAGACATGCAAGCATTGCTTGGAAATATCCCAGACCTCATCTCTGAACATGACAACATCTAGCTAGTGAAGGATATGACAAAAGAGAAAAACATCTATGTGGTGTGGGAAATGGACCCAGACAAAGCCCCTAGGCCTGACGACTTTCCAATCAGGTTTTATTGCCATTTCTGGGCCATTATAAAGTGAGATCTCAAAAAAATGTTGAATTATACTCTGCAAATATTAAAATTGGGAGGCACCACAAACTCAACCTTCTTATCCTTCATTCCAAAAGAATCAAATCCTTGAAACTTCTCCTGCTTTTGACCAATTTACCTCTACAATTCTTCTTATAAAATCCTCACAAAAATCATAGCAAACTCCTTAAAACATTTTCTCTCCAAGCTTATTGCATAAAATTAGGGAGGCTTCCTAAAAAACAAACAGATTACAAATAATATAATTCTAGTACAAGAATAAATAAATTCCAACATGAGAAACATAGACCCGGGAATGATTATCAAACTGGATATGGTGAACGCATTTGACCTTGTTAAACATTCTTTTATGTTCTCAATACTCAAATCCTATGGTTTCTCCAATTCTTTTATCAATTGTATGAAGTCCTTCATTTGTTATCCTTGGACAATCCCCCTAATAAAAGGTCGTCCCTCCCATTTTTTCAAATCTAGCAAATGCCTTAGACAAGGTTTCCCCCTTTCCCCCTACCTTTATATCCTTTTAGTTGATTCCCTTAGTCAGAAGTTGGAAGAAGAAATAAGGATTGGCAGGCTTCCATGTTTACTTATAGCGTGGGGGGTCAAGGAATTGAATCACTCCCAATTTTTTGATGACACTCTTCTCTTGGGGGAAGCTACTACAATCATCATCAAATGTTTTTAGAAAGTTCTAGACTCCTTTTTCTCTGCTTCTTGAGGAAAACTAAGAATTTCTAAATGTAAGATATATGGTTGGAATGTTCTAGGACATATTAGAGATGACATCTCCAAAATATTTGGATTTCCCTTCATTGCCACTTGGACTCATTTAAAATATCTAGGGATTCCTACGTTTATAAATTATTATGGTTCTATTGCGTGGAAAGATGTCATTGACAAAATTCTCCCAAGGATCCAAAGTTGGGAGGGACATTGGCTCATCCCCAGCTGGAAAAATGGTGATCTTCAAGTCTATTCTCTCCTCTCTATCCATCTATCAATGCCTTGGTCTACTTTCCCCCAAAGGTATTCTTGAAAAAATTTCTAAATCTCTCTGAAGTTTCCTTTCGGTTGGGGGGAAAACTAACACAAATAAATTCCATATTCTAAAACAAAAACTTATTTTTCAACCTTTCAACAAAGGATTTCTAGACATTAGAGACCAAATTTAATGAACTTATATCTAGGAGCAAAACTTTCCTGGCATCTTATCTCAGGCCCTCCAGAATGGTGGAAATATGCTCTTGTTTCCAAATATTTCAACTCCTCAAGACTTCATTGCTTGGATGTTCCCCATCCCCAGATTCATGGCTCCCCAATTTGACATCTCTTAAAGAAATTTGCTCATCTTATCAAATCTAAAATCTCTTGGGCCCTGGGAAATGGATCTCAAATAAATGTTTGTACCGACTTTATCTTGGACCTAGAACCAATAGGAAGAAAAGACTCCCTTTTCCCTTTGAAAGATTGGTGCTACTCCGAAGGTATTCTCCTTCTTCAATATTTCTAGATCTGGACTCCTGATGGGGATTGGATAAATTGGAAACCTCTAGACACCCCTACTCACCTTCTCCCTTTGGTCTCCTTTTTCTACAATATGTTGGCAGATTGTGCTCCAATTAATTATCACAAAATTGACCCCCACAGTTAGGGCCTCTTTAGCTACATAGTTAAAGTGGGTTACTTTTCCCTTCAATCTTTCATTCAAGTTCCTCCAATCTCCAAAATATAGAAATAGATCTGGTCAAGACCTTCTCTTCCCAAAGCCAACATCTTTTGTTGGTTGATGGTTCATGGTAAAATCCTAACTTCGGAGAACTTGCAAAAATGAGGAATAATGGTTCCTTCATGATACCCTATCTTCCTTGCAACCTTAGAGTCCATCCTTCACCTTTTCTTGTAATGTTCTTACTCTTCTCAACTCTAGAACCTCCTTTTCCTTCCACTCTTCCCCCAAATATTTCCACCAAAGAAATGGAATGGTTTGTTCATTTCTTGGAAACAAATATATGCTAGCAGCTTCAAAAAAAAGAAATTATTCTCTCTTTTATGGAAACAAATTCCCAAATTTGTTTGTTGGGAATCTTGGCTAGCAAGGAATCAAGCCATCTTCCATGAGAATATCCCCCCCCCCCCTCACAACACATATTTGCAAAATAATTGTGGCTTAATCTCTTCTCCTTCATATTAGTTTAGATTGATCCCCTAGGTTCCCTAGAAAAAAATGAAGATTGGATCTCTAACATTTTGGATCCAAACTACCCAAGAAAGTTCCCTTCACCAAGAATATCTACCAAGAGGAAAAAATGGAAATTACAACTCAGGGACGCTGATTTCCTTGACTGGAAATGAAAACAAACCTATCCTATTCTTTTCTTTGATGGAGCTTATGCAAGTAACCCAAGGGTGACAAGTGCAGGGGGGGTCATCATAGATTCTGATGGACAAAATATTTTGGATTACTCTTGGGGGATGGGAAACACCACCAATAATAAAGAAGATATCCTAGCAGTTTATATGGGGCTACGAATTGCAAGATCTAGAAATCTTCATGAGTTGATTGTTCTTGAATATTATGAACTAATTATTAAAGAACTTCTTGGTTCTAAAAAATCCATAAATCAAGCTCTTATCGGTCTTCAATCATGGATAAGAACCCTAAAATATCAATTCAGTAAGATCCAATTAATTCATATTCTTCTCTCCCAAAATCAAGTGGCTAATCAACTAGCAAAAGTAGCTAAAAAAAAGGAACAAAGCCTTCTTTTCATCAACCAAATCGAGTCCCATGTGTGGCTTTCTTAAGGACTTCCCAAAGTGATGATTTCCCTATTTTCTCCTGGGTCCCACTCTATGTAGAAGCTTTTTCATTCTCATACTTTCCCTCCCATGTCATCCCCTTCCCTCCGCCACCCTGTCTCTTATCTCTTGTTGCCACCTTTCACACGTCTTGGACATCTAGTACTCCATGCCATCTGATGCATGGATATTTCTCTGGCTTCGTGGCACCTTGTTCGTACCTCCCCTCCTATCCAACGCACCTCGTCATTTCAATTCTTATCTTCTATATGTATGCTACCTAGTCCTCCAGTACTCCCTGATGTTTCCCTTCACTTCCATGGCATCATTGATTGCGTTATCCTCTACAAACGATCACTCTATTCCGTGGGAAATTCAAATCACATGTCTTCTCTCATGTGAAAATGGTAACTCCTCATCTTATTTGTGGATTTTGAATCATCTGTGTCCCCCAGATATGCATTCACACTTCAACAAATATTTTCAAACCTTCTTGCACCTTCATCCCATTTTCATCATCTGGAGGGGATCCACAACACCTTGTTCATGTCCCTCCTACACTATTGAGGAGATTTGAGACCAAAATCAGGATTTGAAAGTTGTAGTGAGAACCTCAGGAGAAATAAAGGGTTCACAACTCCAAGAACTTCTAGTAGAAAATCAGGAGCTTCGGCGTCATAGTGCAAATCTCCGAAACCAGTTGCAGACATAGGAACACAGGAATAATCAAAAGATTGTGATATTTCTTTGTGGGGTTAATAGAAACACCAGGAATATAATTATGCATAGACAACAATTGGAAAATCCCCTTTGTTGACCTCAACACCCTGCAAACTCAATTAAATCGATTGAATCAAGGCTTTCTTCAACCTTCCATTCAATAGATTCAAATGAAAAAAAATCAAGCTCCTCCAAACCCAACATCAGCACCAACAATGCACAACCTAGAATATGGAATTCCACCTATAGTAGAAATTCAAGAAAATCTCCAGGAAGATGCAAAAGCACCCTACAATTTCTAATTAGGTTTCTATCGACGAATAGTAATTTTTTGTTCCATTTTTTTCATATGTAGCCATTTTTACATGGCATCCTAGAAGTTATTTTTGGAGCAATTTTAAGATCAAAAACATAATGCAATAGACTTATCAGAGAGCTCTTTGGACACAATTCAATGAACTGCCATACGTTTTCCTCTATGTAATGTGCATTCGCACAATCATTTTTTTAATATAAATCTTCAATCGTTCTTGTTAAAAAAAGAACTAGAGCTATCACTTTCCAATGGTGAGTCTACAATGCTAAAAAATACCCAAGTATTAGCTTCATAAGAGTTGTAAATCTATCTCTATGATACACTTGATCAAATGGCTCAAGGGAAAGATGGATTTCTCCAAAAAACTTTGAACAACATAACAATGCTATGGATTCTTCTTCTTTTTTGCATACAATGATCCTCTATTTATAGGAGGATGGAAAGATATTTCTCAACTAGTTACAAGTGTGAATAGGAGGCCTTTGGAGGTATCTCCCATCCCTTTTAGTGATCTCAAGGCAGAATTTGAGGGATATTTTGGGTATGGGGAGATCCACTCCATCCCAGAAGTGGTTGAGGCCCGACCAAAATAATCAATGTGTCATTTTCGCATCTGCGGGGGTTTACTAATTGTAAGTCATTCACTCTATGCATTGTGCACATTGTACATTGTGTTATCCCACACAGATGTGCATGTGCTACTTTTGTTGAATACACGTGGAACTTTAGAACCATTTTGTATAGTTTTGTGGGTATCTTTCCAAATTGAATGTGATCCTTCCATAATTATTGGTAGTATTATATCTTAGGTATTGCATCCATTGTATGCATTTGTGGTTAGCCATTTTCTGGTGATAACACATCACAACAGGCTCATCTGATATCATCATCTCCCACCGACTGAAAAAGCTACTCAAAAACGTCCATTCTGGCATTATTTCCCAACTCCATTCTATTCAAGCCATTGAGACACCCTTTGTGCATCCTCATCTCCAATCAATAATCCCCTGACACTAAGTTATATTTAACACCCCCATGCCCTTCCCCCTTCTCATGGATTCCATGATCATTCCATTCCTCTAGTCCATGAAAGTATTCCTCCCAATGTTCACCCTTACCATTATCCCTTTTCCCAGAAAAATGAAGTTAAGAAAATTGTTCAAGAATTTATCGAAGCAAGTGTTATATGTCTGAGTATCGGGCCCTATTGTTATCCAATATTCATGGTAATAAAGAAAGAGGGAACTTGGCATACTTTCCATGATTTGTGTTCCCTCAACAAAATCACAATCAAGGAAAAATTTAGCATGCATGTCATTGATGACGTTTTGGATGAATTGAGTGGTGCTCGGTATTTTACCAAAATTGATCTTCGTTCTGGCTACCACCGGATATGTATGAAGGAACAAGACATCCCCAAGACTACATTTATAACTCATGAGGGTCACTATGAGTTCTTGGCCATGCCATTTTTCTTCTGTAATGCTCCCTCCACTTTTCAAAGTTTCAAGAATCATGTCTTTCATCCCTTCCTCAATCAATTTGTCTTAGTTTTCTTTTACAATATTTTCATCTATAGTAAAACTTGGCAAGCCCATCTCACCTATTAGGATCAAGTTCTCCATCTACTCTCTTAGAAAAAACTTTTTCTCAAACAGTTTAAATGTGCTTTTGGATATTCTGAAGTTGATTACTTGGGTCATATTGTAGGAAAGGATGGTGTATGGGTGGATCCTAAGAAAAATGAAGCTATGAAGGATTGGCCTTGCCCTAAAAATCTTAAAATATCATGTGGTTTCCTGGGTTTAACGGGCTATTATTTCAAGTTTGTTCAAAATTATAGAAAAAATTCCACTCCTCTCACTTCTCTCCTTAAAAAGAATTCTTTCAATTGAAATCTAGCAGTTGATCAATACTTCCAAGCCTTGAAATATTTTATGTACACAAATCTTGTCTTGGCACTACCAAACTTCCACGAGACTTTTGTCTTGGAATGTGATGCATCATCAAAATGAATTGGGGAAGTCCTCATGCAAGATGGTTGATCTAGATTTTATGAGAAGAACAAAATGAATACGGATTATTATCAAAATATGCTTAACAAAAAATAACAGATATACAGTAAAATCGGTTTCTATTCAATAAGGAAATAAGTTGAAATTGTAAAATGCAACGGAAAACAAGCTTGCTAGAATGGTGGTGGCTTATCTCTGAGAAGAGATATGATGGTTGGGCTCATTCTCTAGAATCTCATTATAATGAGGCTCTCAAGTCATTTTTACAATAAACAAGAATTTCAAAAACCATAGACATCCAAAAACCTAACCCTAGAAGATGAAGCGTCAAAATTCATGTGGGCCTTGTTTGGGTAAGTTAGTACATCAACTTCTCGGGGTCGTAACTTTTGCATACGATCTTTGTTTTAGGTGCACGATAGCCCATTGGAAAGGTATATCCGAGGAATGCACATGTTTCTTGCAGCAAGCGCTACAAATTTTGACTGTGGTGAGCCCTAAAAATGTTGTTTAGGGCCTCAAAACAACCCCGGAAGTCAAGGACCCGAAAACTAGGGAAAAATTGTCAAACTGGAAAACTAACAAAATGAGCTAGTTGGAATAGGTGGGAGGCCACCAAAATCCATTTGGATCAATCGTCTCCCCTTAGGAAGCAATTTTCTCCATTGCATTGAGTGCCCCCATTAGATGAGGAATTTTCTGTTGAATTTGGCCCTAGGTGACCCACCTGCCTTGGTGCAAGAGTTACCCTGGTTTGACAACTCTATAGAGTTGGATCCTTTGTTGGTGAGTTCCCTTGACCTATTTTTCCAAAATCTGATCACTGGATTCCTATTGTATGCATTCGGGGTTGATATTTTTTGTTTTCATTTGTTCTATTATCTCTGAAGTGACCAATAATGGTGGGAAATGAGATCGAAGGATATCCACGTTGAACACTGGGTGAAAGCCAAGAAAAGGAGGAATGTTGAGCTCAAAATTATTATTACCCACAACCTTGGTGATGGTGTATGGCCCATAAAAAAGTGGGAGAATCTTCCGATGGGGTTGGGTAAAGCATTCTTTCTACAAATGCAACCAAATTTTGTCTCCCACCTGAAACTTATGTGGCACTCAGTGTTGATCATGGCATTGATTTTACTTATCATTGGACTTCTGTAAGATATCATGAATCTATTGGTGAATGTGTTGGATCCGCTCAATGAACCAGGTGGCTTTGTTAGCTTGAATTGGAGTAGGACATGACTTAGTAGAGTTGACCGCAAGGGGTAGTGCAACATCTATGGGACCCAATGGTTAGAATCCCAACCCCACCTGAAAGGGGTTGTGGCCAGTTGAGCTATGTCGGGATCGATTGTAGATATGTTGGACATAGGGAAGACTCTCATCACATGTGTGAGAGTTCTTGGAATTATACATGCGAAGGATATGCATGATCATTCGATTTATGACCTTGGATTGGTCATTTGTCTAGGGGTGGAAGGTCATGGATTTGTTGATCTTAGTGTCCAGCAATGACCAAAGGCTCGACCAGAATGTGCTAAGAAATACACTATATCGATCTGAGACAATGGTTTGTGGGATTCCAAAATATACACATACTCATTCAAAGAAGATCTTGGCAGTGGCCTCTATTGTGATGCTCTTCTTGCAGGAGGCCATAATCATCATCTTAGAAAAGCGATCAACAACCACAAAAACACAGTCATTTCCCCACTTGGTGCATGGGAGGCCTAACATGTAGTCCATTGAGATGGATTCTCATGGCCTCTTAGGAGTAGGAAGAGGGGTGTACATGACCTATTTCTTAGTGGTTGGTTTGGCAATAGTACAGGCAGTGCAGGACCTGATATACTTGTTGACCTCCTATCGAAGTTTCAGCCAGTAGAAATATTTTTATAGCATTTCCACTATATTTTCGACGTCGAAGTGTCCTACCACCCGAATGTAGTGGGCTTCCCAAATAATCATCGCTTTCTCACTTTATGGAACACAGATATGGCCCAAACAACACAACATCCCATCCCGAAGATGGACATTAGCGACAACTGCATTTTCACCCAACATTTGGTAGATGGTGGTGAAGTCTGGATCTGTATCATAGAGTTGGGGCCATCCAAAGGTCTCATGTTCACAAGATTTGTTGGCACAGGGGAAGACCCGAGGTTCAACGCTTCAAAAACACACCAACAAAACCCTAACTACTGGCACTTTCGGCAACACCTGTGAAGCAGATGAAGTCTCACTCGAGGTAGAGGCAGGGGGGGTTGTAGGACTCAAGTGTCTACAATCTAGATGGGACACAGATCTATGATCATAAGTCTTACCAGAGGATTAAGTAGTTAACATTAATTATCTTTTACCCTTATTCACATCATAGGTCAAAACCCTAATTATAGAACAATGCAGTGTTCATCAAGATCTAATCACATCTAACCATTCAACACCTAGCATAATCTCAGATCTAACATTCATTCACATCATAAGCACTAAGCATTCATAGATCTATCTATCTTATATCAATAATAATTCACTAATCAAATAAAGGCATAAACAACATGAACAACATAGCACAAAGCACATCGACACAGGATACGTGGTTCACCCCAGTGTGGGGCTACGTCCACCAACTCTTCTTCTTCTTTATTATCTTTTGCCAATCTTCTTACATGCACATAGACTCAAAACCAACTTCGCATAGGATAGGAGATCTACGTGCACTTTTCCAGATCCTCCTTCCCCAAGCTAGGTACAGCACAGAGCCTTCTTACAATCACTTTCACTTAGCTTTGCAAGTTCTCAACACACAGTATGCACAAAGACAACTTCTATATCACTCTTGCACTTAGCCTTCGGCCTATTAGGTCTCTTCTCCACGGATTCTTTCTTACATCGCCTAGATATTTATTTATACTTTACAAAAAGGGCCTAAACATGGGTAAAACCCATGGGTCGACATCCCATACATGTTACATAAACCCTAAACCTAAAAAGTCTCACAAAAGGGGGTGAGATCCCACGATCTCTGCTTCGCCTGGGAGCTTCATCTTCAACCAGCCTATCAAATTCTAAAAATTGGTCAAACATGACCAAGGTTCTCCAAAACTTGGTCAAGGGCCAATAGGCCCCCAACACTCACATGTGACTCATCCCGAGTCACTCTGATCTGGGCATTTCTACTTCGAAGGACTTGATCTTGGCTCGAGCTAACTCGACCTTCTTCTTCACTAGAGCCTATTTCTCGATGAACTCCTGAATGACTTTCTCAGTGACTGGTCCTTCCATGCGATGTTCCACCAAGGTGACCACTTGTACTAGCTGTGCTCCTTGTCCATCTATCTCCTCAAAAAGTGTGTAGGCTTTGTCCTATACCAACTGGAGTCTTTGGGTCACTTTCATGACTCTACTCTGGAAGGAATGGACCTGTTTTTGAACTGTGTGATGTTCCTGTGACCTTTTTATCTTCTTGACCGCTGAAAGTCATTTCAGTTGCGCTTGCACTGTTGATGCTTGTTGCTTTGCCTCTTGGAGTTGTGCTTCTAATGCTATTAGTTCTAGGTCCTCTGCAAGGAACTCATAGGTATGCGCACTTCGTTTACTGAGCTTCTTACATTCTGAGGCCAACACCTCAATTCTTTCTACTATGCTCCTAGAAGTTTCTTCTCTCTGATCTCGCACTTCCTGTGGGGTGCTTGGCACTGCTTGCAATTCCAGTTCTTCCATTCTTTCTTGAAGTTGTTGAATATATTCAGCGAGCTTCTCCACTTGATTCTCCATTATCTCTTCTTCCATATGTGCAAGGCCCAACACAAAGGGAAGTACTCAAGTGATTGCTTCTTTCACTCCTATCTTCTTTACGAGCAGTTGCTCTTTTTATTTCTTGATTTATTCTTTGTCCTCTGCAAACTTCACCTGGAGGTCGTCTTTCTCTTGCTTCGCAACCTGATGTTTCTCAAGGGATTCCTCCTTTTATTTCTTCAAGGCCTCTGTGGCCTACTCTTTTTCTTCCTGGACATGCTGAAGGAGAGCCTCTGTCACATATTCTAATATGCGTAACTGGGCAAGCTCATCTCCCACTTCTATACCTTGTGATGTTGATGGCACAGTAGATACTACGCGACTCAAGTAGAGGGCTTGTTGTACCCCTTTTAGCTCCACCTCAATCCTTTCGTACATGGTTTCCTTCTTTGTTTCATTATGCTGCAGAATATCCTCTGAAGTTTCTGCTACAACGACAATGATGAGATCAATGTCATCCACTATAAGCACAGTCTGTAGTTGGGTCTTACTAGCTTTTGACTTCTTCAGCGCTGAAGGTTTCTTTGGGGAAACCTTTTGTTTCTTCGATGTCTTGACCTCCTCAAGGGGGTCCTTAGGTAGTGTCACTTCGCCTTGTTCCTACTTGTCTTCTTCCCCTTTGTCCCCTTTTTGGTCTACTTCATCATCTCTTCCTCCTCTAGGTGAATCTGGTGTAGTTTCCTTTGATGCATTGTTTAGCTCATGCACCTCTTCCTTCATCCTCTTCATGCTGCTACTGGGTCCATCATACTCTTCTTGAGTGACTACAAAAATTCTGATGAGGTCGGGGTCAAAGAGTTCTTCCTGTTCGACTAGTACAAGGAACTCTGCAGGCCATTTTTTGATGATTTCTTCCATGTCCTCCTTTGTGAGATTGTAATAGTACTAGATCTCTTCCTTGTGTTCATCCCCATGCACAATGATATAGATGAAGTTCTTGTCTGCATCAAACTTCGCAAGTGGCATGAACACGTGAAAGGTATTTGGCATCATGCGAGGGAAGTATTCAATATCCCTCTTCAGATGAAAATAATATGTGTGGAACACCGCATTTGACTACCACTATCTGTCCATGTCGCCTGAATACTAGAGCATAGTGAACTTCTCAGCTAGTGGTTCAGATGGCTCGATTTTAGGGAAGGTCTCTTCTTCTGGCATCTCCCAAGCGATGAAGGCAACGAGAATCAAAAACAAATTGAAGTGAAACTTGTAGCCCTAATCTTGTGCTTCATAGCAATCCAGCTCCAACTAGTTGACGAGGTAGCTCTCTCATTTCATCTACATTCCTTCAACGCATTTTCCTATGACGTCAACCATGAACCCCGTGACCTGCATTGGTCTATTATCTTTCCTGCTATCAGCTGACAAGCTATGCGCACTATGCCATTTTGGATGGAGGCTACCTTGTAGCCCTACTTCCCCTTCTCTACATCGTCGTAGGTATCCTTTATTCATTGCACCAGGGTGCGATATGCATCCTTCCCTGGGTAAAAATCATGAGGGTCTGGTCCTTGCATGCTCAATCTGGTGATTTGATGGATCAACGTCAAATATATTGTGATGTTCCTATCTAACCATAGGTAACCTCCATGGTAGCATGATAGGAGGATTTTAACACACGCGTTAACCTCTTGATGTTTTTCGAAGTGTGGTATCTTCATCACATTGAGGATTGTTGATATTGCAATGTCCATAGTTCATGGATGGGGGACTATATTTGGCTTCTTCCCCATTGTCTTTGTAAAATACTTGTGTGGGGCGAGGATTCCATAATTATTGCGGTCTCTTAAGTTGAATTCACTGATCTTGAGCATCATAATTTGTCCCAACTATGATCCAACTGTGCATATCCCCTTCAAGAGGTACACAGTGATCAATTTATAGTCAAATTCTTTCTGTACGCTATCACAACTAACCACACCATCCATAGGTGGGATGTAGTCAGGCAAGACCGATGGGATTAGCTTCACGTTCACCAAGTCATCGTGATGCTTACTCTGTTTCTTTCTCGCAGTTTGTGAGGGCCTAGATCAACGTGCAGTCGATGGGGATGCTTGCAATCCTCTCGTCAACAAGGCATGTGCTCCTATGGACATGGCCTTCTCCACCATCATATCTATTAGAATTTCTTTCACAAATTTTTCCACTGCACTTTGTTCACCTGACATGCATGCTCGTAACCAAATATTTTGGGCAGGCGAACAAACACTCAAGGTAGTTGAACGGGTGGCGAGGTCTCAATAAGCACAGTGTGATAATTAGTTCTTTGTGGGCTCGGGTAATCACAATTTGCAAAAGTGTCCCCGGTGAGACGTTCGATGGATTAAATAGATAATGTTTGCAATGGATTCCTCCAACAATAGGAATGCCTCAATCAATACGATTCCATCCATTATGGCACAGTCTCAACAGTCCAATCTCGATCTTTCTGGCAATAACTATGTTTCTAGCCATTCTGGAGCATTATTCTAATGGTCGGGACGCCTCCAACAGTCATATTGCTTCGTCGTGGTTAAGTGTCAGTCTGTTTTGTTCTACTATTCTAACGAGGTTGAAGTTTTGCAATCCTTCTTTTTGCAAAGTCTTCTCTAGATCTTCGTGTAATTTCTCTAACTTTGCTTTCTTCTTTCTAAGCTTCCTTTCCTTCTTTCCTATGATTTGAGTCACTGGGTTCCTCTTTCCATATTTATTATTATCTACTCTTAGCATAGTAACTTCTCACTGCTGAGGGTATTTCAAATATTTTAAGTGGAATGCCTCTTCTCTTATTATGCAAGATACCAGATATATAAAATATGCAGAACAGAAATAAAATGCTAGAAATGGAAAAATAACAGTAAAATATCTAGCATAATGTTCACAATACACAAAGAAGATATAACAATAGCAATAGCAATAGCACTTTGATTCAGAAAGAAATGTTCACAGGCCTCTTCGAGGGGACAACCTCCAATCGAGTAGCGCTCTGTTACAATAATCTCCAAGCTAGGTTTCTCATACCCTTGACCCTTATTTATACTAAATATGTCTATTAAGAGAAGCATCTAGAGGAAGATCCTTCTAGAAGCGGAAGTTTCTATTAGGTCTTCTTACATCCGCCTTATTCTATTGTATTGAAAGGCCTTATTAATATTGACCTTTATTACATCTGAATACATTGATCTACCTATGTGCAGGTTAGGACCTTAACATGTCCGCCCCTTAAAAATAGCCTTGTCCTCAAGGCTTGAGATGTGGAAACTGTTGCAGAATGGTAGCTGGTTCCCAAGTGGCATCTACTGGAGTCATATTTTTCCACTGTAATAGCACTTCCTTGATGGTTCTCTGACACAGGCGACGCTCACGCTGGTCCAAAACTGCTTCTGGCTGTAGCCAAATGGATCCTTCTTCAGCTAACTCTGGAAGGTTGGTTTGAATTTGGCACCTGGTTCCAATCACCTTCTTCAAGCATGAAACATGAAAAACAGGATGTAGCTTCGACTAACTGGGTAGAGCTAACTGATATGTGACTTGTCCCACATGCTTGAGAACTGTGTAAGGGCCATAAAATTTGGGTGCTAGCTTCTAACAATGCTTGGCCTTGAGGGAAGTTTTCTTATATGGTTGCAGTCTCAGAAACACCTGATCCCCTTCTGCAAATTGACGTTCAAAGCGACCTTGATCTGCTTGCTGCTTCATTCTATTTTGTGCCATGACCAAGTTCTCTTTAAGGGTGTGAAGGATATCCTCTCGGACTGTAAGTGTTTGGTCAACCGCCTAGACCTTCGAGCTACCCGGTAAGTATGAGATAACTGAAGGTGGCTTCTGTCCATATGATGCTTCAAAAGGAGTCATGTGAGTGGTTGTATGGTATGTAGTGTTGTACCACCATTCGGCGAGGGGTAACGATTGAGCCCACTGGTGTTGTTTTTCAGAGGCAAAGCACCTCAGATATGTTTCCAAACACTTGTTGACAACTTTCGTTTGACCATCTGTTTGGGGATGATAAGCTGAGATGAGATGTAATTGTGTGCCTTGTAGCTTAAACAGCTCTTGCCAAAAATTGCTTGTGAAAGTTGGGTCTCGATCGAAAACAATACAGTGCAACATGCCATGAAGCTTGAAGACCTGGTCCATGAAAATTTGAGCCACCGTGGATGCAGTAAATGGGTGGGGAAGAGCACAAAAATTAGCATACTTGGAAAGGCGATCCACCACCACCATTATGAATGATTTATTCCCCGATTTGGGTAATCCTGTAATAAAGTCCATAGAGATATCCTTCCAAATAGCAGGGGGAATCGAAAGCAGTTGGAGGGTGCCTGGAGATTTGATTGTTTCTCCCTTTTTGCATTGACACACCTCACCTACCATCCCAGAAAAAAGAACATTTGACTCGGTCATATGTTTTGGTGAACCCTGAGTGCTCCGATGTGGGTGTAGCATGAAGCTCAGAAAGCACCGTGGATTTGAGCTTGGATTGTTTACTTAAATACAAGCGGCCTTTGTATCGAAGCTCATCCTAGAGCCAGGATTACCCTAGGGGAGCCGGAGACTTGTTCTGCAGTTTTTGGATCAGATGTGAACTTTTGGGATCTTGAAGCCATTCCTGGCGCATAGCTTGGAGCCAATCAGGTACAATGAATGAAAGAGAAAAAAGGGATCCTTCATCTTCATATTTCTGGGACAGTGCATCCACCACGACATTGTCTTTTCCCTTCTTGTAAATGATCTCATAATAATATCCAAAGAGCTTCGTCACCCATTTTTGTTGTTCCTGGGAGGAAATGCGTTGTTCTAGAAAGTACTTGAGGCTTTGATGGTCTGTCTTAATTTGGAATCATTTCCCCAAGAGATACGGATGCCACAACTCAATGGCATGCATAATCGCCAACATTTCTTTTTCATAAATGGGTTTTCCTAGATTCTTTTCAGATAGTTGCTTGCTAGTGAAGGCCAAAGGTCGACCCTCTTGCATAAGGACAACACCGATTCCTTTCCCTGAGGCATCACATTCCAACACAAAGGTATTTGTGAAGTCGGGAAGGGCCAGAACCGGAGTGGTGCACATGGACGTCTTCAAGGTTTGAAAAGCTTGAGCAGCTGCTGGAGTCCAAGTGAAAGAGTTCTTTTTTAGGAGAGCCATGAGAGGTGCTGCAATCTTTCCGTAGTTCTTAACCAACTTGCGATAATACCCTGTGAGGCCCAAAAATCCACGCAATCTTTTGAGAGTCTTTGGGTGCGGCTAGTCTTGCATAGCTTCAATCTTTTTCGGGTCCACCCTGACACCATCCTTTCCCACCAGATGACCCAAGTATTCTACTTCTGAGGCACCAAAAGCACATTTGGACTGTTTCAGGAAAAGTTGGTGCTGAGAGAGTATGCGACGAACTTGATCCACATGAGTAAGATGGTCTCTCCAGGTTTTTCTATAGATGAGGATATCATCAAAGAAAACTAAGACAAAATGATGGAGAAAAGGGCGGAAGACATGGTTCATGAGGCTCTAGAAGGTGGAGGGGGCGTTACACAAACCAAAGGGCATGACCAAAAACTCATAGTGGCCCTCATGAGTGCAAAAGGTAGTCTTGGGAATGTCAGCCTCTTTCATACATATCTGGTGATAGCCCAAGCGAAGATCAAGTTTGGTAAAGAATTGGGCGCCACTCAATTCATCCAGGAGGTCATCAATGACAGGAATGGGAAATTTGTCTTTGATGGTTAGTTTGTTGAGATCATGGAAGTCAGGACATATTCTCCAAGAACCTTCTTTCTTCAGTACCATGACGACCGAAGAGGAGTAAGGGCTCGTACTAGGATGGATGACGCTGGCAATAAGGATTTCCTGGACCATTTTTTCAATTTCATTTTTTTATGCAAAGGGGTGGCGATATGGACATATATTGGGGGGAAGGCTTCCTGGGACAAGGGGAATGGAATGATCATGGATGCCACAGGAATGAGGGAGTCCTTGGGGAGTGGAAAATACCATTTGATGTTTAGAAAGGAGGGCTTGGAGGTCTTGGGGCACTGGTGGGGTCTCTGTGGCTTGTATGGCGTGGAGTTGGGCAATGACACCAGAATGACCTTTTTTGAGCAGTTTTTCCATGCGATGAGAACTGATGACCTCAGGGGAACCAGTAGTGGTGCCTTGAAATTTATATTGGTGGCCTCCTTGGTCAAATTGCATGGTTAAGTTTTGAAAATCCATGAGAATGGGACCCAAATTCCTTAGCCAGTCTGCACCCAACACAATGTCACAACCGCCCATGTCAATAGCAAACATATGGGATTTTAGGTGGTAGTCACCGTTTTGGAGACACACATTTTCACAGTGCTCGCCACATTTAATAGAACCACCATTGGCAATCATGATTTTGAAATTGTTGATAGCATGGACGTAGCAATGGGTTTCTTGGGCAATGCAGTGATGAATAAAATTGTGGGTGCTGCCACTATCAACCAGAATCATGACCTTTCGATGCTTGATGTAACCGATTAACTTGAGGGTTTGGGGGTAGAGAAGTCGGTGAGAGCATTGAGGGAAATGATCATTTCCACTTCGGAAGGGTTGGAGGGAGGGTTTATGTCGGTGATTTTTGGTGACTCGGGCACAAGGGGAGTGTCAACATCCTCTTCCAGAATGTCCTCAGAGATGGCCATAAAAAGCTTTTGTTCCTTACATTTGTGGCCTGGGAAATATTTTTCATCACAATTATAACAGAGTTGGCATTCATCCATTTTAGCCCTGGTCAATTTTTGGATTTTTAATGGGGCGGAGGGAGTAGTGGGGTTTACTGGTTTAGGCCGAAGGATAAAGGAAGGCTTACGGTTTTGAGAGGAAACAATTTGTTGTTCTTCTTTAGCTTTTTTGGTAGCCTCCACCCAAGTCATAGGTTGAGCCATGAGGACATGGGCCTGAATCTCCTCCTTGAGGCCACTGATAAAACACTCTCAAAAGAAAGCATCAATCATGCCCTTTGTTCGAAAATCCAGTCGCTCAAATGCAGCTATGAAGTCTTCTACTGTGCCTAATTGCTTCAATTTTTTCAAACGGCCTAAATGGTTGGTGTCAGTTTCAAAGCGTTCATAAATCTCAACCACAAATTGGGTCCAAGCAATATACCCTTGACGGGAAGTTTTTCTCCATTGCCACCATTGCCAGCGTTCTTGATCTATATGGAGAACACCATACCAAAGTTTGGCCAAGTCATTTGTAATGTTGTAGAGAGAGAAATAATGTTCCATTTGGGTGACCCAACCAGTGGGGTCCAAACCATCAAATTTGGTTACATCCACCCACGGAAGGTGTATGTCTCGTTGAAAGTAATGGGGTTGAAAGGAATGGGAAGAAGTTTCACCTTCAGTCTTTTTATGTGCATTAGGAAAAGAGTCATCGATAGGGATCTTGAGTTTGGTGCAGAGTGATGCAAAGAAAGATTCAAGCTAGGTGGTCAGTTCGTGTTTGACTTTCTCCATTGCGGACTGCATGGCTACATTTACGGATGCATTTATGGATGCATCACGGGAGGCAATAGTAGCACTGAAATGTTGCACTTCTTGTTGGGTCTCGAGGAAACCAGATTGCAAGGTGTTGAAGAGAGACTCTAGTTCTTAGCTACGGGTATGGGCCATGAGGATGGGTGAACTGAAAAGGGAGCGGGCAGGGTCAGAAATTTTTGCAGAAAAATGATATGGATGAATGTGATAAGGGAGAAGAGATGAATCTAGTGGAATAGGTCTCAAATAATGGTGAAAAAAATTCCAGACCTTTTTTTTTTTTTTTTAGCTGCGGGGTTATACTTTGGTCTGAAGAATGTTACAGTGTTGAAATCCCCAAATTCTAAACCAGAGAGAAATGTGTATTTACTTAGCAACCCAAACACAGATGCACGGCAATAGATCTCGCCATTTTGATTTTTTTATGTTTATGTTTATGTTCCCCAAGGGTTAGGTATTCAAGGGTTCTACAGACAAGGGTTTGCCCTATGCTATACCTCTCTGATATACATGTGGGTCCCAACAGTAGTACTCGTCCCAATATCTCAGGGCACTAACTAAGGAGGATAGACCATACCCTTAGCCGTACTACCCGAATACCCAGGTACTAGAGAGTATCTTCCTGAGTGCTATTCTCGGTGACACTATAGCAGTCCGATGGTCGATAGGTTTATCTAAAGAGGGCTTCAGGAAATCTAGGTCGATCCGTACACTGGTGTTGTCTGATGTACTACCACTCGAAGGGGTACTAACAGGGGTTACAAGGGTGGCCAACAGATGTGCGCTTAAGAACCACTTGTATTTCCTGCGTGTATGAATCCCTCAACCATGGGTTTATGCGCGTAACAACAGATCTCTGTGGCTTAAAGACGTCGGAATACGTCTCTACCCTGGAAAAAAAATACCCACAATTTCTGCCAAGGAAAGTGCTCTAATACCACTTGCAAGATACTAGATATATAAAATATGCAGAACAGAAATAAAATGCTAGAAATGGCAGAATAACAGTAAAATATCCAGCATAATCTTCACAATACACAAAAAAAGATATAACAATAGCAATAGAAATAGCACTTTGATTCAGAAAGAAATGTTCACAGGCCTCTTCAAGGGGGCAACCTCCAATCGAGCAGTGCTCTGTTACAATAATCTCCAAGCTAGGGTTCTCATACCCTCGACCCTTATTTATACTAAATATGTCTATTAAGAGAAGCATCTAGAGGAAGATCCTTCTAGAAGCGGAAGCTTCTATTAGGTCTTCTTACATCCTCCTTATTCTATTTTATTGAAATGCCTTATTAATATTGACCTTTATTACATCCAAATACATTGATCTACCTATGTGCGGGTTAGGACCTTAAACATATTACTTTAGGGGTAAGTGCTTTTTTCTCCTACATGGACAGGTTTTTTAAACTTTCTTGCATTTTCCAACCTCGACAGCTAAGTCTTTGGTCCTCAGTTGCTTTGACTTGTCCTTTGGTTCTTCTATTAAGCGTGTTATTTTCCTAGCCATGAAATCTATTAATTCTTGTTTTTTCTATTCTAGTGCTTCCTCTTCTTCTTCCCTTCATATCTGATCCTTCTTAATCCAGGTCCTTCCTAGCAGAAGTGAAAATGGGGCATTGTTCTCAACAAATTTAACGACCTCAAATTCTTCTTCAATTGATGCTCCATGAGAAACCATAGTTACATGGGTAAGTCTTCCACATAGGGTTATCATCTTTCCTTTAAACAATCCTATTCCTCTTAGTGAAGGCACCATATCAGGCTTTCCCAAAATTTCCCAAGTACTTTCTGTCATAATGTTCACCTGTGTCTCCTCATCCAGAACACAATCTATGTCAAAGTCTCCTATTCTTGTTTCTATGCACTCCTTCTCTTTTAAGATCTATGATACACTGATGTCTCTATGATCATTCAATGTTTTTCTTATGTTCAATAATATAGTCTATGCTTATTTCTGGTGTTCTAGCATATTCTTAGGCACTTGACCTTCCTCATGGTTTTCTTGTCTCTGTTGGCACAGGGGCAGACCTAGGGTTCACTCCAAGAGCTCACCAACAATCCCTAGCTACTGACCCTTTCGATAACACCTGCGAAGCAAATGTAGTCTCACCCAAAGCAGCTAAGAGGGGAGTTGTAGGACAGAGATGTCTACAACTAGGGGAATATCAAGTGGAACTAATACAACAATAATGCAACATTCATATATCTCTTATCAACTAGATCTACTATGTGAAACTATACATCTGATCTAACACAATAATGAAAATAACAGTATAACAATGATAGAGATCCAAACATCAATCACACATACGACACAAAATATACGTGGTTCACCCTCTCCCTAGGGCTATGTCCACAAATATGTGCTTATGATATATTAAGATAAATCTTACAGTTCTGATCTGCGCTCTTAGTCAGCATATCTTCTCTCTTCTTCTCTCTATCTCCCACCTTCCTGCACATCCAGTTGTAGGATTTGATCTTTGCACCCAACTGAAGATCTTACAATACCAGAAGGCTCTCACTCTTAGCACTCCTCTCTCTCATAGTACACTAATCTCTCAAGAAACAATAATCAATATCAATACCCAACACTAGTACCCAACTGACCTAGGTCCTCTCAAACTCTATTTATACATTATAGTCCCTCACTAACAACCTTAGGTCGAAACCTAGGTGTCAAAACCCTAATTACCCAAAACCCTAGGTCAACTTGACCCACCTTTTCAGGGCTTTGCCAGCCTGTCTTTCCTCCCTTCTCACAAGGTGCTCCAAAGCATCCAATGGTGGCTTTCTCTGCTTGTTGATTTGTCTATGATTATTTTCTCTTGTTGATCTATTATCCCTGATCTCCTCATTCAACGACTTGCTTTTCCGTACTTCGCTCTGTCTTTTCTGCTCTTTTTCTTACTTCGACCCAGTGACAGTCACTGTGTCTCTTGCGCATTTCATATTTGACCTTTTCTTCCTCGATCTTCGCTTCCTTCCATAACCAAGGGCCAACATGCCCCCAACACTCACCTGTGACTCGTCCCAAGGCACTCCAGTTCTGATTTTTCCATGTCACTTCAACTTTGGACTGCAGAGTGAATCTTTTTCTTTCTACTCCATGTCTCCTTCCCATCCTTGTGCAAAATGTCTTTTATGTGTCCGGTACCTAGTTTCAACTACACTTGGTACCTAGTCACTTTTCTTCCTTTCTTTTACTAAGAGTTGCAAGGTAGCCAGTTGTCATAGTACAACTTTAGCCAATTCCCATTTACTAATCCCTCTTTCCATTCTCCCTTCAATGTCTTCAGTCCTTCTGTAACATAGGAGATCTCATATAGTCTAAGCCAATGTGTTGTGAACTTCCCTGGATGTTTTATAAATTTACTGTCATACACCAATACTAAATTGCCTTTCTTAAATGCCTTCTTCTTGATGTGTCTACCATGATAGGCCTTCTCTCTTTCCTTCTATACCTGCTGATGGAATCATGCCATAAATATGTGTTCTTCTAGTTCAACCAGCTAGGCAAGCCTCTCACAAACAACACCAGTATCATCCATGTCTGTAAATGCAACAATTCTTAAGCTCGATACCAAGTACTCCATCGGGACAACAACTTCAAGAACATAAACCAACTTGAAAGGGGTATGTGTTGTTAATTTCTTGCAAGTGGTTCTATAAGCCTAGAGTACTGCTGGTACTCTTAAATCCCAATCATCCCTGTTCACACTACAAATCTTTGTCAATGTTGTCTCTAATATTTTGTTGAATGCTTCAATCGTTTTGTTTGCTTGTGGATGGTAAGGTGTACTCTTTTGATGGTGGACTACAAATTCTTTAGTCAAGGCTTCAACTGCCTTGTTGATGAAATGAGTTCCTTGATCAATCATAAGGGTCTTAGAGCATCCAAACCTAGTTATTATTTCATCAAATATAAAATGTGTGGTTGTAGTTGCACTACAATCCTTGAATACTCTTGCTTCGGCCCATATAGTGAGGTATTCTATCGCATTGATAATATACCTTGCTCCCGTGCACTTCCCTGGTGGGTTTATAGGTCCCACAAAGTCAATGGCCCATTTTTCAAATGCTTGTAGGGTCATCTGCAGTGCTAGTGGCATCTTGTCTCTTCTGTATGGTTTTCCAACTCTCTGGCATACATCACAGGCTCCCGTATACTCTTTAGCATCTTTGTGTAAAGTAGGCCACCAAAGGCCAGCTCGTAGAACCTTCTGCACAATTGCTTTTCCTGCATAATGTCCTCCTGCGATGCCTTCATGAACTTCTACGAGGATCATTGGGAACTCTACCTCCATCACACATATTCTTTGTATCTCATCAAGTCCCATATTATATAGCTGACAAACTATCAGTGAAAAGTCTATAGCACGTACCACTAGTTGTTTCTTCTGGGAAAACTTGGAGCCATTCCTGTTGATAGGAATTGGACTATGTTTGTGAAGTGGTCATCCATCTTCCTAATGGAAAGCAACTGTGCATCCGGTAGTGTATCCTCCATACTGGTGGGTTCTTTGCCATGTTCCAACCTCGAAAGGTGGTTAGGTCCCTTGTTCATTCTTCCTGGCTTAACTATGATCTAAAAATCATATTCTTGAAATAGGAGAAGCCATATGCATATTTTCCCCCCCAACACTGGCTTGTTGACCAGGTACTTCAGCGCAAAGTGATCAGTAAACATTTTAAAGTGTCCTCCTAGTAAGTAACGGTGGAATTTTTGCAACGCGTACACCATGGATAATCCTTCTCTCTCTGTAGTAGTATAATTGATTTCATCTGTAGATATATTTCTGCTGGAAAATGATAATGGATGATCAATGTCCCCTTATCCAGGTTGTGCTAGTACTGCTCCTAATGCAATGAAATATGCATCAACATGCAGATGAAATTCCTTTGCTCCAAACTGGAAAGACTAGAATAGGCACAGTCACCATATTTTTCTTCAGTGTGTCGAAGCTCTATTGGCATTCTTCTGTCCAACCAAACTGACAGTCTTTCTTTACTAACTTCTCCATTGGCGCAGTAATATGAGCATATCCTTTGATAAATTTCATGTAATAGCCAGTATGTCCTAGCATAGTGCGTAGTTGTTTGATTGAGGTAGGAGGTGGAAAATCAGCTATAATTGCAATTTTGGATGGGTCCACCAACAATCCTTGCTTGCATACAATATGACCTAATAATACTCCAAATGGTGAGAAGAAGATGCACTTATTTATATTCAAAGAAATTTGGCATTTCCTACATTTATCCAACATTAGCCTTAGACATTCAACATGATGTTTCAGCAAACTAAAAACAGTACAATCATCAAAATAGGCTTCTAAAAAATTATGCAAAAATTCTTTGAACGCTTCGACCACCACCCTAGAAAATATGGTTGGGGCATTCTTCAGTACAAATGGAATCACTGTGTATTGGTAGGATCCCCATTATGTGGAAAATGTGGTCTTGTGGTGGTCCTCCTTGGCAGTCCGGATCTGATGGTATCCTGAGAACCCGTCTGTAAAAGAATATACCTCCTGGCCTCCCACATTGTCTAATACTTCATTTGTGAATGGTGTAGGGAAGGGGCCATGCAAACAGGCATCGTTCAACTTTCTGAGGTCCACACATATTTTGATCTTGCTTGTCTTCTTGTCTTGTACTAGCATAGGTTTGATCCACTCCGACTCTTCGACAGATTCAATAATCCCTACTTCCATCATTCTGTCGAGCTCAATCTTCACTTTTGCCTCATATTTTGGGTTCAATTTGTAGGTTCTTTTCTTGACTGGCTTCGCATATGGTTTCAAAGGTATTCTCATTTCTCCCATAGGTCCTTTGATACCCTTAATCTTAGTGAACTTGGTCAGAAACAAGTCCTGATACTCATGCAGTAATTCTGTAATTTTGTCAATGGTAGTAGCATCCCAATAATCTCCGACATTGGCAAGTTTCGGTGTCTCCTCTGTCCCAATATTAACTTTATTTATCTTGATCAATTGTCCAATGAATGGAAGTTTAACTCTTGGTCTTTCCACATTCTTGTGGCCTTCTGTCTCAACAATGTTTACCTTCCTCGAATCATCATCTTCGTCGACATTAATGTTGTAACATCCTTGTAATTTCTAGAATGGCGTAGTCCATTCATCCTCTTCTTGCTCCATTGGGAGGCTGGATGACTCTTTAAATACTTTCTGCCTCATAATATTTAATTCTTGATCTACTGAGGGAAATTCACTTTCAAACAAAAAGGTGGTTACAAAATTTTGAAGCATACCTTCCCAATCTGCGGTGATAAGGCGCAGCTCTGCTTGAAGGTGCCAGTTAATAGGGGTCATGTCTAGCATGTTAATGAATCTATGTACCCATTTTTCTCAAGGAATTTCAATCCAAGCCTCTTCGCAGCTTCGTACATGGTCCTTTGGGCAGCTTCGACCTATGTACCTCACTTCGCAACTTCCTACTAATGTTGAAAACCGTGTTGTCATCAAGGTTCGGCATTATCTCCAGTCTGTGATATTTCTTTTATGTGTCCCCCACCATCTTGTTGGTGTAGCTTTCAGAGCCTCGTACATAGCCAACAACCTCTGTTGTGCTGGTACAATTGTTTCAAAGTCCATCAAGAAGGATTCTAAAGGATTCAGACCATCAAAGGTAGGTAAGTTACTTGTTGTTGTACCGATTCAGCGGACTTCTCTGGTCAGTTGAGCACATCTCCTTGTGGATACTTCATACATTTGGTTCTGCTAGTTCTCCAGTGCTTCTTCTGAATCTAATGAACATGTGTTGTCACTTCTCCAGCTTAGATTCCCATCGACAGTAGGGTTGATATAATCCTGTTGTCTAGCTATTAATTTATAGATGTTTTCCAGCTCATATGTGTAGTCTTCTTCTTTGATGGGCTTTGTATACTGCAGACCTTCATCTGGATCTAAGGGTCCAATGACCCTAAAGCCATCTCCTTCAAATGTCATGCGTCTTTTCTTTAAATCGACCACAGTATAATTGTTGAAGGCTCAATCAATTCCTAGTAATGCAGAGTAAGGGCAGCTATCATCAACAATTTCAATTACCTCAAAGTCTGCAAAGGTTCTAACTGTTCAATGTCCACGAGTACATGCTCCAATCATCCAAATGGGCTAACAACATGTTGATTAGCCATGTGAAGCCTGATAGGGGAGTATATTAGCTTGGGTTTCCCCATCAGTTCCCAAGTTTTCTTCATCATGACGTTGACCTCTGACCCTAATTAGAGGACCACATATTATATATCATACTCTCCTATTTGAGCATTCAAATGTAATTCTTTCTTTGTTCTTATCTTCTTACCAATATGGTGTATTGCCCTATTCATCAAGGGGTCTACCTTTCCTAGCTCATACTGTCTGATTAGGTTCTGTAACTCTTGTATAGCTTTCTCATCCTGAATTAATTTAAGACAAGTGTACAAAAAATTGATGAGCGTACTTTCCTCTTTTCCTTATTTATATGCAGTCGATTAATCAAATGCCTGAGGCATTCCGTACTCTTTTATGTATTTTTGTGTTCTAGATGAGGATCCTTGGATCCTCTTGAACTCCTGTCTTGCTTCCTCAAAGATTCATCTTTCTTTCTTTGCATCAAAAGCCTGAGTCTTCTCCTTGGCTTTCCTGATACCTGACTCTTCTGCGATCTTTCTTTGGGTTGTTCTATCCTCTCTTGTAGCAACGCCTCCTTGAGTAATGACAATGACTATAGTTTTGGTTCCATGAGGTTCAGAATATATCAGTTGTACTTGTGGGTTCTGTTGGGGTCCTCGTCTTTCCTGAAGCTTAGCCAGTAGCACAAGGAATTCTTCTATCACATGCTCAAAAGAGTTACAATAACTACAAGTTGTGCAAGGATTCTGACAATCCCTTGCTAAGTGTCCTAGCTGTGTGTAGTTATAACAGATTATTTGTCCTCGGCCTCGACCCATACCTCCTCCTCGTCCTCATCCTCTACATCCACCGCGAGGAGTGAAGTTTCCTCTCCCTGGAGAGTTGTGCTGCAGAGTATTTCCTTCTTGTTTTACTTTGCCTTGAATATTGTATATGTCTCTCGACCTCTCATGCATGAGATCGTAAGCTCTAAATTCTCAATCATCGTTCCCTACTGATTTACAGAATGTGTAGTACAATTTTGTGGGTTTCTAAACATACTTCTGCATGTAATAGCACTCACCTGGGCAATGCTTATTTCTGCACACATCACACTAGGGAAGGTTAACTTGCTTCAAGGGGATCGATGTTGCTGAGGCCAAATACTCATGGAATAAGGGATAGTGTTCCTTATCATGACCTTATGATCTGCATCTCACACCCAAACATCTTCCCTTTTTTCCTTCCCCTTTTCCTTCTTCATATCCTCGACCTGCAGAGACAAACTAGTCAGCTGGCTCAAGATCAGGCTCATGCCTGAGCTAGATTCTACCATAGGTGTTGATTCAAGCTTCATGGTGATTTCCAAATCTTTTTCCTACGAGTAAATATTCTGCTACATCAGAGGGAATCTGATGTGTGGTAATAGTGCAGTGATGAACCATTCTTTTTTCTATTCATCAGGGATATGAAAAGTTAATCAGCCTGTTAGGGTCTTGAATCTCTAGTCGAACTCCCAAATAGGTCATGCTACCTTTTGTTTGATCTCTTTGATCTCTATAATACATTGTGACTCCTACTTAGGTTTCTTAAACTCTGCAATTAGCACATTCTTGATCTCATTCAGTGTCTTAGGCTGCGCCAGTCCTTGGAAAAGTTTCATGTACTAGCTCAGTGCGCGGTCCTGTAGCATAGTGCTGAATTGGGTTCTCTTGATGGCTTCATCGGTGATACTTTTAATATTCCATACAGCTTCACACATAAACCAATGTTGATCTAGATCTTCAGATCCATCTCCTCTAAAGATAGGGAGCCTCATTTCATTTTCCATAGAGCTGACAAGGCTTTTTGTCTGAGTAGATGCTAAGCTACCAGTAATAATGCTCTGAGGATTCTGTTGGTTCTGACTATTCTGACTGTTAAGTACTATTGAGAAAATAGGAATATTAATGTTACTAACTTCAGTAGTCTGCATAGTTCCTGAGGTTTCTGGATCGCTTTGGCGAAGTTATTCATCTTCCCCTTCTTATGTTCTGGTGGGCTCTGAATGTTCTTCGTCGGTTAGATATACCTCTTCTCCACTGTGGAAAACCCTCTTCTCCATAGTTTTTCTTAAACAAGTTCTCAAGGTGAACCCCTTGGAATACTTTCTCACTGCACGCATGTCCTACTTCTATGTCCTTGTCGTTGTCCGACATCTTGAACATTAGCCTTTTCAGGTCCGACTAATCTACTATATCTTCAAGATGTGGTTTTCATGCAAGAGAATCTTGATTCTCATCTTCAGAAAGTGCAAAAATTTTCCTCTAGGTCCTTTGAAAAAGTATCTCTCGGCTTGGCTATACGATTATGTTATATCAACAATGAACTTGGTGATATACCCTCCAATGGTACTATCAAACCAATGATCTACTTCTCTAGATACAGTTTTGCCAATTCTCTTGACCTTCTGGATCAGTGTCGGTGTCCAAACCATAGGAGGTCTAGATATAATCTTGAACTGGGTATCGACTAAGCTAGCCAACCATTCAAACAAATCCTCATGGATTCCCCCAAATAATATCTCGTGAATGTCGATGAAAACGTATCTTTGTAGCCAATCTTCAGTACAAAGTTTAGGGTTCTTGTTCTGGGCTTCAGCGAAGTCCCTCTCTCGATCCTCTATCCACTTTTGAATATTGGTCTTTGATGGGAACCACCTTGACAATCCCTTAAAAACATTCCTTTCCCGGCAATGTAACCATTTGTTGGCACAGGGGAAGACCCGGGGTTCACTCCAAGAGAACACCAACAAGCCCTAGCTACTGGCCCTTTCGGAAACACCTGTGAAGCAGATGTAGTCTCACCCGAAGCAGCTAAGAGGGGGGTTGTAGGAAAGATATGTCTACAACCAGGGGAATACCAAGTGGAACTAATACAACAATAATGTAGCATTCATATATCTCTTATCATCTATATCTACATTGCGCATCTATACATATGATCTAACACAATAATGCAAATAATAGTATAACAATGACAGAGCTCCAGGCATCAATCACACATATGACACAAAATATACGTGGTTCACCCTCTCTCTAGGGATATATCCACAAAAATATGCTTATGATATATTAAGATAAAGCTTATAGTTTTGATCTGCACTCTTAGTCATAGATCTTCTCTCTTCTTCTCTCTGTCACCCACCTTCCCATGCACCCAGCTGCAGGATTTGATCTTCGCACCCAGCTGAAGATCTTACAATACCAGAAGGCTCTCACTCCCAACACTCCTCTCTCTCATAGTACACAAATTTCTCAACCAACAACAATCAATATCAATACCCAACACTAGTACCCACTCGACCTCTATTTATATATTATAGTCCCTCACTAATAGCCTTAGGTCGAAACCTAGGTGTCAAAACCCTAATTACCCAAAACCCAAGGTGTCTAAAACCCTAGGTCAACTTGACCCGCCTTTTCAGGGCTTCACTAGCCTGTCTTTCCTCCCTTCTCATGCAGTGCTCGAAAGCATCCAATGGTGGATTTCTCTACTTGCTGAGTTGTCTACGATTCTTTTCTCTTGCTGATATTTCATCCTTGATCTTCTCATTCAACAGCTTGCTTTTCCGTACTTCGCTCCATCTTTTCTTCTCTTTTTCTTACTTCGACCCAGTGACAAAGTCACTGTGTCTCCTGTGCAGTTTGCATTTGTCCTTTTCTTCCTTGATATTTGCTTCCTTCCATAACCAAGGGCCAACGATCTCATATTCATCTTTTAAACTTTAGCAATCATTCTAGGGAAATCAAAAACTTCATGATCAACATCTTTACAACAAAGACAAATAGGACTTCTACTAGGGAATTCCTTGACAAGATGTCCCATTTTTCTGCAACTATAACAAAGAGTCAATCCTCTCTTTATCTTAAATGATCCCCAACCTTTCCTGTTCTATGCACTAGGATCATAGTAACTAACCTGAAAAAAAAAAAATTATAGGATCCTACTGTTGGGTATGTGTTATATTCTTTGCACGAGTAGTAGTGTCGGGGGGGTGTAGGGGGGCGGAGCCCCCTGCGCGGGGGTTCGGGGGCAGCGCCCCCGAAAATTTTTTTTTGGGCCGACATATTTTCGCCGGTTTCGAGCCGACATATTATTGCCGGGCCGACATATTTCCGGGACCACATGATATTAGGTGGTTTTCGGCACATGGTTTTTTCCGATGGTTTTCTATTTTCGGTTAAGGAATTAGGGTTTTGGACTAATCCAGGTCATTGGGTTAGGATTTTGGATGCCGCTGGCTCCTATATGTATATTGTATTGTAAACAATGTAACACAAGTGTATCAATGTAATATATGCTGGTTTTCCCGGTTTGGGTTTCCAGGTGAAAAATCTTTGTGTAATGTTTGTATTTGCCATTGTATCTTTTCTATTCTTTTCTGAATATCAGTTTGCAGTAGATATTGTACAAGGTTAGAATTTACACCTACAACCACTTGTTAGTCCAAAAATCCTTTCTATGCATAGAAATAGCATATCTTTCATTATTTCTATCAGATCTACTCATATCAGATCTTCTTTCTTCTAACTATGCCCTAGTTTTTAGATTAGGACAAAATTTATCAAGCATACCTAGATCCATACTTTTGAAACAAAAATTTCCACTTTTCTTACCTTTATCAAAGAAAAAAACTTTAAGATATTACCTCTTTTCTTCAGATCTGATTCCCTTCATAGTACAGAGCTTCGCAAGTCAAGCAGGATATTGTGCACGACAACAACATATCTACACACATAGATTTCTCTTTTCTCTAGTTCCTAGCAATCACAGTTTCAAGTCCTAACATCGGAACCATTTGTTGACACAGGGGCAAACTCGAAGTTCAACGCTTCAATAGTGCACCAACAAAACCCTAACTACCGGCCCTTTCAGCAACACCTGCAAAGTAGATGAAGTCTCACCCAAGGTAGAGATAGGGGGGTTGTAGGAATCAAGTGTCTACAACCTAGTTGGGACACAAATCTATGATCACAATTCTTAACAGAGCACTCAGTAGTTAACATTCATTAGTTTTTACCCTTATTCACATCACAGGTCAAAACTCTAATTATAGAACAATGCAGTATTCATCAATATCTAATCACATCTAACCATTCAACACCTAGCATAATCTCAGATCTAAAATCCATTCACATCATAAGCACTAAGCATTCATAGATCTATCTATCTTCTATCAAGTATAATGCACTAAGAAAATAAATGCATAAACAACATGAACAACATAGCACATCGACATGGGATATACATGGTTCACCTTAGTGTGGGGCTACGTCCACCAAATCTTATTCTTCTTTATTATCTTCTACCAATCTTCTTAAATGCACAGAGCCTAAAAAAAAACTCTGCATAGGACGGGAGATCTGTGTGCACTTCACCAGATCCTCCTTCCCCAAGCTTGGTATAGCACAGAGCCTTCTTACAATCACTTGCACTTAGCTCTGCAAGTTCTCAACACACAGTATGCACAAAGCCAACTTCTATCTCTGCTTCACTTGGGTGCTTCGTCTTCGGCTAGACTGTCAAAGTCCCAAAATTGGTCAAGGGCCAACAAGATTCTAGCACCATGGTGAGTGTTGTGATTGGCAGTCTATTGAGACAATCAGTGACATGGTTGGTGCTTCATGTTTTATACTTGATGTTGTGGTGGAATTGTTGCAAGTATGTGGACCACTTCTGATGGCGGTCATTCTTCAATTTACCTTGTGTCTGCATGAACTGTAGTGGCTAATGATCAGTGTGGATGATTGTCTCCTTCCCAATAATGTAATGTATCCATCGGCTATAGGCTTGCACAATGGAGTACATTTGATTTTTGTAAGTAGGGTACTTACGAATATCATATGATAGTGTCTCACTATAATAGGCCATGGGTTGTTTGTGCTGAGTGAGAATGGCGCCCACAACATAGTCTGAAGCATCTACCTCAATCATAAAGGGTTGTTTAAGTTTTGGTAGTGAAATTACTAGGGCTGAGCACAAGAGCTACTACAAATCATTGAACACTTGTTGTTGGGACCGACCCCACACAAATTTCTCCTTACCACCACCCCTAGTTACTTGGTTGAGGGCCCATGCAATATAGGAGAATCCCAAAATGAACCTACGATAGAAATTGGCAAGGCCCAAGTAGCTCTGAATCTCAGTGAGTGTGGTTGGGGTTGGCCAGCCATGGATGACTTGGATCTTGGTTGGATCCACATGTACACCATGTTGATCAATGATGTAGCCTAGGTAATCTACCCTATCCATGTCGAATGATCACTTTTCCAAGTTGGTGTATAGCTTGTGGTGTCGCAGGGTGTGCAGAAACTGTTGAATATGTTGCAAGTGTTAGAAAAAAAAGACTGTGGAGCAATAAAATAAAACAAATGTGGAAACAAAACACAAAAGATACACAATACAATAGAGACACAGATTTACGTGCTTCACCCAGTGTGTGCTACATCCACCAGAGAAATTTCCAGGTCCTTCCTTTATTATTATCCAGCATATGAAGGGATACAACCTACAACAAACCCAATGTAACTTCCTCTTCTTTCTCTCACAGTCTCCTATCTCAAAATACAATATTCGCCATCAACCATAGTTGCAATACATTTCCCTCATAAAAGAGGGTTTCCTTCTAGGGAAAAAAAACCTAACACAATTTCTACTGTTAGATCTGTGACCTTATAATGAACGGTCCAGATTTACAATGAAATTACAATATACATTTACAAGGCAATTTTTTCTTTGGTAGCTTCGCCCCAGACCCCCCAGCCGGGGGGATAGCCCCCCCAGACCCCGCAGAGGGGGTACCCCTCTTCTACACTCCCCCATTTGGAAGAGTGTACATACTTCTGGGGTGTAAATACTTCATGGGGTATAAACATGGATGAAAGTAAAAGACCTCTGAATCAAGAAGATAATCAAGATCCACAACCAACAATCTCCCACTTGGAGACTAATCTCAACAACTCCACTGCTAATGTATATGTTGGACTCTGAACCTTCTTGAACCTATAAAATTTCTCATCTTCATCTTCATTCTTGAAGACCAACTGAAACTAAGCAGGAACTCAATTTCTCCCTGGTTACTCCCTTTGTTAACATGTCTGTAGGATTATGGCTAGTGTGTATATTTTCCAACTTCAAATGTACATCTTCCAAGGATGATCGTATGAAGTGGTACCTCAACTATATATGCTTAGTCTTTGAATGGAAGTCTGAGTTCTTTGTAAGATGAATGGCACTCTCATTGTCACAGTACAACCTGCTATTCTTTTGCTTCTTTCCCAATTCCTCCATAAACCTTTGTAACCAAATCATCTCTTTACTAGCCTATGTAGCAACAACATACTCTGCCTCTTTTGTTGAAAGTGCAAAAACCTTTTGTAGTTTTGAAATCCAACTTACTGTTGTTCCACCTATAGTAAAAACATACCCTGTGGTACTCCTCCTGCTATCTTTATCACCTGCCATATCTGAATCAACATATCCCTGTAGAAAAGTGTTTGAACCTCCAAAAACTAATGCATAAGTAGTAGTACCTCTCAAATACCTGAGAATCCACTTTACTGCCTCCCAATGTTATTTACCTGGATTGTTGATATACCTACTCACAACTCCCACTGCATGTGTAATATCTGGTCTTGTGCAAACCATTGCATACATCAAGCTGCCAACTGTTGATGAATAAGGGACCCTGGACATGTATTCTATCTCCTCCTATGTCTTGGGACACATTTCCTTGGTTAATTTGAAATGTCTGGCCAAAGGTGTACTAACTAGATTTGCATTATGCATTCTAAACCTCTCCAACACCTTCTCTGTGTACTCACCCTGAGACAATGTCAGTTTGCAATTTTTCCTGTCTCTTGTTATTCTCATACCAAGGATTTTCTTTGCAGCACCCAAATCCTTCATCGCAAATGAATTTTCTAATTTCTTCTTAAGCACATTTATATCCTTCATATTAGACCCTGTAACAAGCATGTCATCTACATACAATAGCAAGATAATAAAGCTTCCATTTTCTAGCTATTTAAAATAAACACAGTGATCAAAATGACATCTACTATAACCTTGTTCTATCATAAACCTATCAAACTTCAGATACCACTACCTTGGAGCTTGCTTTAGGCCATATAATCTCTTCTTCAACCTGCATACCAAATTCTTCTTCCCTTTGACCTCATACCCTTATGGCTGTTGCATATAAATCTCTTCCTCCAAATCCCCATGGAGAAAAGTTGTTTTTACATCTAATTTTTCAAGATGAAAATATTCTACTGCCACAAGACTTAAAATAGTTCTAATTGAAGTCATTTTAACAACAGGAGAAAATATTTCATCAAAATCTATACCTTTCTTTTGTGCAACCCCCTTTACAACAAGTCTAGCCTTGTACCATTTTTATCCTCCGTCGTCTTCCTTCAACTTGTAAACCCATTTATTCTGCAATGCTCTTTTTCCTGTATGCAACTGAACCAAGTCCCAAGTATGGTTATTTACCAAGGAATCCATTTCCTCTTTCATGCCTTTCTCCCACTTCCTTTTGGTGTCTACCTTCATTTCCTCTTCATAACATTCTGGTTCACCATAATCAGTCAACAATAAATAATAAATAAATAAATGAAGGAGAGTATCGTTCAGGGGGTATACTTAACCTGATAGATTTTCTAACAACACTTGCAGGTGTTTGAGGTACCTACTGCTCCTATTGTTGTACATTTTGATTTTCTGGTTCCATTGGAATTTCTTTTTCAGTGATCTCATCAAGCACTGTGTATTCTTGTTTTTCTTCTTCCTTTTCCTTTCCCTGTAATTGATCTTTGTGCATGACCTTCTCATTGAATATGAAATCTCTACTCCTAATGATTTTGTTATTTTCAAAATCCCATAAGTGATAACCAAAATCATTAACACCGTATCCAATAAAGGTACACTTCTTGGATTTAGACTCAAGCTTTGTTCTGTTTTCTTTATCAATATGGACAAATGCTTCACAACCGCAAGTTTTCAAAAAAGAATAGTTTACCTTTTTTCCTGTCCATTCCTCCTCTAGAATTCTACCATCCAAAGAGCTTGAAGGTCCTATGTTTATTAAGTAAATAGTAGTATCTACAACATCTTCCCAGAACTGTAAGGGAAAACTAGCATGCAATCTCATACTCCTTGCACGCTCCATGATTGTCATGTTCATCCTTTTTGACACACCATTTTCTTGTGGTGTTCTTGGAACTGTCTTCTCTCTACAAATCCCATGGTATGAACAGTAATCATCAAAATCCTTGCTACAATATTCACCTCCATTATCTGATCTGAGACACTTCAACCTTTTTCCTGTCTCATTCTCAACCAAAGATTTCCATTTCTTAAAAGTATCAAAAACATCATATTTTTGTCGAATGCAATAAACCCAAGTTTTTCTAGTTGCATCATCAATAAAAATAATATACTAATGAGAGCCACCAAGAGATGATACCTGAGTTGGTCCCCATACATATTTATGCACAAGCTCTAACCTTTCACTCTTCTTTTCTTTTCCGACTCTAAGAAATCTGACCCTGTTCTATTTTCCATAAACACAATGCTCACAAAAGTCCAAATCAATTTGTTTAAGATCTAGAAACAAATATCTTTTGTGAAGTATCTGCATCCCCTTATCACTCATATGTCTAAGCCTATGATGCCACAATGTTGTATCCACTCCTGTAGAAGCTAAAGAGATAGAAGAGTCAGTATTACCAGTACATAAATACAAT
>ML780869.1:403852-416175 GCA_009831015.1 Picea engelmannii | reverse complement strand
GAAGAGCCTTGACCTCATCATCAAAGTCCACTTTTACATAACTTAGTTGATTAGTAACCGTATTAAAATCATTTAAATGATCTGCAATAGACCCACCTTCTGACATATTCATATTAAATAATCTCTTCATTAGAAATACCTTATTAGACACCAAGGGTTTTTCATACAATTTGGCCAATGCGTCCATCAAACCCTTCATTGTCTTTTCTTTGGAAATATTGAAAGCCACTGACGATGCCAAGCTCAACCGTATCGTTCCTAGAGCCATTCTGTCAAGAATCTCCCATTCTTCATCCTTCGTAGCCACCAACTTCTTTTCTATTCTGCCCAATGGTAGGAATAGATCCTTCTGATATAAATAGTCTTCCATCTGCATCTTCCATAACTGGTATTTTTGGCCATTAAATTTCTCGACCCTAAACTTTCCATCTTCCGACATTGCTCCCACTCGAACTAGGAACCCTCTTTTCTTGCGAGTTACCTTTCGCTCTGATACCAGTTGTTAGAAAAATAGGACCGTGGAGCAATAAAATAAAACAAATGCGGAAACAAAAAATAGAAGACACAAAATACAATAGAGACACAGATTTACGTGGTTCACCCAGTGTGGGCTACGTCCACCAGAGAAATTGTCAGGTCCTTCCTTTATTATTATCCAGCATATGAAGGGATACAACCTACAACAAACCCATTGTAACTTCCTCTTCTTTCTCTCACAGTCTCCTATATCAGAATACAATATTCACCATCAACCATAGCCACAATACATTTCCCTCATAAAAGAGGGTTTCCTTCTAGGGTAAAAAAACACTAACATAATTTTTTACCATTAGATCTGTGACCTTATAATGAACGATCCATATTTACAATGAAATTACAATATACATTTACAAGGCAATTTTTTCTTCGGGGGCTTCACCCCCGAACCTCTGCTGGGGGCCCGCTTTCCCCCAGCCTGGGTGATAGCCCCCCCAGACCCCGCAGAGGGGGTACCCCCCCTTTGCACTCTGCCACGTGAAAGAGTGTACATACTTCTGGGGTGTAAATACTTCATGGGGTATAAACACGGCTAAAAGTAAAAGACCTTTGAATCAGGAATATAATCAAGCTCCACAACCAACAACAAGTGTTCTTCCTGAGTCTTGTTGTAAATGAGAATTTCATTGATATACACCACAACAAAATTCTTGGTGAATGGTCGTAGGATATCATCCATCATCCTCATGAACGTGGTTGGAGCATTTTTCAAGACAAAGGGCATGACCAACCATTCAAAAAGACCTTCCTAGGACTTGAAGGCAGTCTTCCATACATATGTATGTTCTATCACGACCTGGTGGTATCTAGACTTCAGATCAATCTTAATGAAGTATTTTTCCCCCATGAGTTGATCAAGGAGGTTGGCGGTTCAAGGAATTGGGTACCATTTTCTAACTGTGATTTTATTCAGGGCCCCGTAATCAATGCAGAATCACCAGGTTCTATCTTTCTTTTGTACTTGCACAATTAGGCTCCTACAAGGTGAGGAGATGGGATGGATGTGCCCCTTGTGGAGAAGTTCTTAGATCTTCCACTTGATCTCCTCATTCTCTAATAGAGAGTGGTGGTAGATTGGCCCATTGGGAAGCGATGCATTGGGGGCTATATTGATGGGTTGCTTGACCTGACAATGCAAATGTACCTTGGTAGGTGAGGAGAAGATAATTGATTATGCTTCCACGACCTTATCCACTTGATTATGTTGTGTGGAGAGGTCAACCACAGAGGCCCTGGATGTGGCTATGAGATGACCTTCTTACATTTCTTGGAAGAGATCAAAGAAATATCACTAGGTAGGACTTCCTCCGGTATCTTGTACAATTTCTTGTTCAAATTAATAATATCACTATGAGGCCTAGACTCATATACAACATGGTGTTTCCATAAATATGGTTGTCCCAAAATAAAATTACAAACTTCGAGAGGGGAAACATCACATAATACCTCTTCCTTGAAGGGCTTGATGTCGTATGACAGAAAGCATCGTTGTTTGACATGGATGTCACTTCCTTGGTGGAGCCATATGATGGTATAGGGTTGTGGGTGTGGCATTGTCGGCAGGGCGAGTCACTTGACAACCTCTGTTGAGATGAGGTTCTTTTGGCTACCGCTATCAATGATGAAGTGTAGTGGGGTACCCTTCACCCACATCTATGAATGAAAAAGGTGCTCCCCTTCCTTTGGCTCGTTTGGTTCATTGGGATGGAGCTCGGTGGTAGAAACGAAAGCACTGGGTTCTTCATCAATGATTTGTCTCCCCCTTTCTAGTTCTGACTCAGGGTTGGAACCCACATCTAATTCAAAGGCTTTCACCTTAGCCACTAGCGACTGCTTTGAGTCGCAATCAACAGTGTTATTCCAAGGGATCTTATGGAAGTCGCACCACTTCCCAGTATCTTTCTTTTTCTTCTTGGTGTCCTTCTTTGTTTATGGCCTAGACTGGTTTTCCTGAGGCGGTCTGTATTTTCTCTGTCCTTTGTTCCATGGGTTGGAGCTATTGATATCATGGTAGCTGCAGAAGGTATTTACCTCCACATGTAAACCTGATGAGAATAGAATACTCCGGGAAGCAAGAAGAAACCCTAATGAGTTGGCTAATAACCCTAGAAGACATGTCGGCTCAATAAGATAACTTGTATTAGGTTATTAGCCTCCAAGAGAAGAAGTCGGCTAGAAGAAATAATATATACTGAATAGATAGATACCCAAAATGAGAAGTCGGCCCGGGAAGTTAGCCAGAATTACTATAAATACAGGAGGCCAATCCTCATTTTGGTAGGTAGTCTTAGAATTGCAGAACAACACCTGTGCACACTGCAATGCCTATTTTTGTGCACAAGTTTGGAGGAGAGCTTCCATTGTAGCGGCTGCAGCTAGTAGATCATGTTTGGCTTGGACTATCTCTTGGTTAGGTTTTAGAATATATGATCATCTCTTCTTTGTGTCCTATCCTTGGGGAAAGGTGCACTACCCTTTGTTTGGCTATCTAGCCTAGGGCTTGCTTCCAAAGTGATTATCTATCAAGGTTAAGGTGCTCGGAGGGTGGCTTCAGCCTATGGTTGGGTGAAAATAGTGATATTGTCAATGGTAAAATGAACACATTCATTCATATTCTAACAGGTTATGGTCCCACACCTCCTTCATTCAGCCTAACCACTGGAAGGAAGTATAGCCGTAAGGATATTAAGCTCGTTGAAGAACTGTCACTAGGGTTTCTAGTAGGAGCAGTCACCATAGCACTGTCACTAGGGTTACTAGCAGGTACAGTTGCAGAAACCCTAATCCTCTCGTTGAGGAACCTTAAGTGAAGGGATTGACCTAATTTTCAGATAGATTAGTGTGCCCTAGCCTAGTGCATCTCTTGGTACTCTCAGCAAGCCAAGATGTCAAGTTTGAGTTTTTGGTCAGATATAGGGTTGACCAAGTCAAAGCAACCATGACTTACTCTATGAAGTCAAAAAACAAGTTAGACAGAGATTCTAAATTAAGAGTGTGGAATACGAGGATTTAACTCATCCTTTCCAAGAATAAAGTGATGGATATCATGAAAGGAAAGATCGTGAAACCAGAGTTTGAAGAAGGAAAAGAGAAAGAACTGCAGAACGTTGCAGTTATGGAAAAGTTCAAAGACAGTGACATCAATTCCATGAGTATCATAGTGGACTCTATAAAATACCACTTGATACCCTACATCTCCCATCTTGACTCATCAAAGAATATGTACGATGCCCTAACAAACCTCTTCTCGGTTAGAAACATTGGACAAGTAATGCGTCTGAAGAATGAGCTCCATGACATGAAGATGAATGATGACAACCACATAACATCATACTTTGTGAGCATATCTCAGTTAAGAGATCAACTACAAGCTATTGAAGAGAACATTTCAGAGAAAGAATTGGTAAACATAGTACTCAATGGTCTTCCCAAGACATGGGATGCATTTTCTGCAAGAATGAACACAAGGAAGGAGTATCCTACATTTGAATAACTTTGGACTTGTTGTTCTCAAGAAGAATCCAGGATCAGTGCAAAAGAGAAACCAAAAAAGAAGCACGATGATCAAGCCTTCACAACAAGATTCAAGAATTTCAGGAACAAAAGGGAGCTTGGTTCAAGGAGGAATCCAAATCAAGAGAAAGATATTTCAGAAATAAAATGCTTCAACTGTCGAAAGTATGGTCACTACAAGAATCATTGTCTCAAGATAAAGAAAAGGAAGGAGAAACATGAAGCATCAATTGCCGAAGAAAAAGAACCTACAAAGAAGACTAAGCAGGATGAAAGAGACTTCTTCTTCTTAAGGTAACAATACTCTTCTTAGTTCTTGTACATATCTTGTATATCTATCTCTTGGAAGATAATGTGTTCCAAGAAGAACTATACCTATGGAAGAACAACAAGATAAGGATTTCTATCATTATACAAGTTAGATAATACACATGAAAGGATGAAATACATCAAACAAATCATGTGGAAGCTATTATAAGATAAGCAAAATCAGAGTCAATCATGAAGAGACTTAGAAGAAGCAAATATAAAAAGAACTCAGCAATGAAGAGGAAATTGGAGAAATACTTATGACGTTTTGCAGAAGACAATAATATGGAAGTGTGGACTCTGTTAGATGGAGGTAGCCGATTATATATTGCAGAAGACAATAAGGATGCAAACAGAAGCATGGACTATGTTAGATGAAGGGAGCCGATTAAATGAACTCATACATGAAGCAAGGAATATGAGAGAGCTAATCCTATGATACATTGAATATGATGAAGTATATATCCATGGTAGCATCCATGAAAGATGGTACATGTTCAGTTCAACCTCAAAATAAGTCTTATTTGAAGAGAAGCCTTAAATTATCCCTGGTTGTCCATCCACATCCATCATTCTATAATGAAAGGAATAAGTGAAATCTTTAGGGCATGGAATCTATAAGAAACTCCATGGACCCAAGAGCTAAAGAAAAACATGAGGAATAACATGAAGATTCCAAGAAAGAAAGAGAAGCTAGAACAACCAGTCATTGTATCAAGAATAATAAGATTACCAGCCTGATATGAACTCACTAAAAGCAATCAAGCAAAGGAACTAAAATTTTTGATGAAGTACAGTGTATATGAATGCAAGCATTACAAGATCTAGAACTAGAGGATCTCCTAGATGGAGGGAGAAGACTATGATGATTACTTTTTCTAGTATACCAGACATACCTCTACATGAGTCATTATATCATCTACGATATCAATGGGTTGGAGATCTACATCAAATAAATGAAAATATTTTTCTCAAGAGAAATTGAACAAAGAACATATGAAGAGAAACCTCAAGGCTTTGAGGTATACCAGAAAGAGACCCTTGTATGTAGATGGAAGAAGACAACTTGGTGGAGAACCTCCAATGCACAGCAGAAGCATGGTGAATATTTTCTATAAAAGAGATATTGTATCAGAATGATTACTTAGAAGATCAGGATGATGGATTGCCAATCCATGACAAATATCTCATGATGATAGAAGAAGTGCCACATGAATATGTTCCAGTTTGACCCTTACCACAATGTTGTGAGGAATCCAACAATGATACAGTTTATTGATCAGATCTATATGAAGTCTTTAGAGAAAACCAATGTTCCAGACCGAAGTACATTTGAAATCAAGCATTACATTATTCGTGATGAAGTCCAGAAAGAAGAAAGTGGTTCTCCAATGCATATCTCCACAGATGAGTCGATAAGCATACATTTTGGTAAATCTTTTGTCCAAGATGAAAGAGTTTGTGTACTCAAGTTGGATCTTGTGGAGACGACTTCCTTATTGAAAAAGGAAGAGATGACTCTCAGGTTGGGAGGGAGCAGTGATGTGTTATTGATTGATGGACAATCATTTTTCAGTTCAAAAATGGTCCAGGATGAGAAGTTCCTTTCCACTTCGGAAAGTGGATTGTGATTTCTGACGGACAGACATTTTCCAGTTCAGAAAATGGTCCATATTGTTGATGTACCATAGACAATGAATTCCCATTGTGATTGACATGGGAAGTGGTCTAGGGAAGTCTCTCTTCTTGAGGGTTACTCAAGAAGACTGGTCTGCCTCGTCAAACAATGATTTCCCATTGTGGTTAACATGGGGAATGGTCTGTTTTGGAGGTTGGTGCAGGACAGTCATTCCTTAGGGTGGATTCATTCTCTCCAAGTTGAACTTTGTTTAGTGCCGAAGGAATGGCCCAGGGTGGGGAATGGTCCAGGTTTAGAAATTAGGGACAGACATTCCTTAGGGCAGACTCATTCTCTCCAGGTTACACTTTGTTAGTGTCAGAGGAATGGTACAGGCTCAAAACATCAGGACAGGTATTCTTCCTTGCTTGAGAAGAATAGTCCAGATAGCTCATCATTGATGTCTTACCTTTTTTAGGGCAGATACTCTTCTGAGATCTCACATATGTGAGTGGAAGAATGGCCCAGATGATTCAGTTTATATCATAACATTGTTTATGTGCAGGTTGATATCAGCTGATTTTTATGAAGATTGTATGTCTCTAGATAGTATACTACTGTGGTGGATGTGTTCCACTATTTGATAAAGTACCTATGTGATACTTAGTGTGGTATTATACCACTGGATTGTAGTTGTGTACTACTATGGATAGACATAGTTGTGTTCTATTGAATGATATTGTTCCAATTGACTTGAAGACTATCAGCAATGTTGAAAATGATTATGAGCTAGATGGATGATCAATGAACATAGTTTTCCTAGATAGAAAATGGTTCAGAACATTTATTCTTCTAGATTAGAAGAGTGGTTCTTGTGTCACTCTGTGCAGTGATAATCATGTCTGATTACTCAGATAGAGTATGGTTCTGAGAGATGATGCAGCTGATGACATTGATGGTGATAATGGTTCTCATGATATAGTCATGAAATAGTCTATACAACTATGTTGATGCTATAGGGTGAATGGTATGTGTGTGCTCAAGACCATTACCTGTAATACCTCCCTAGCTAGAAGGGAGTGTTGATATTATGGTATCTGCGGGAGGTATTTACCTCCATGTGTAAACTTGATGAGAATAGAATACTCCGGGAAGCAAGAAGAAACCCTAATGAGTTGGCTATTAACCCTAGAAGACATGTTGGCTCAAGAAGATAACTTGTATTAGGTTATTAGCCTCCAAGAGAAGAAGTTGTCCAAAATAAATAATATATACTGAAAAGACATACCCAAAATGAGAAGTAGGCCTAAGCATTTAGCCAAAATTACTATAAATACAGAAGGCCAGTCCTCATTTTGGCAGGCAATCTCAGAATTGCAGAACAACACTTGTGCATACTGCAATGCCCAGTTTTGTGCGCAAGTTTGGAGGAGAGCTTCCATTGCAGCAGTTGTAGCTAGAAGATCACATTTGGCTTGGACTATCTCTTGGTTATGGTTTAGACTATATGATCAGCTCTTTTTGGTGTGCTATCCTTGGGGAAAGGTGCACTACACTTTGTTTGGCTATTTAGCCTAGGGCTTGCTTCTAGAGTGATTCTCTGTCAAGGTTAAGGTGCTCGAAGGGTGGCTTCGGACTATGGTTGGATGACAATAGTGATATTTTCAATGGTAAAATGAGCAAATTCATTCATATTCTAACAGGAACCACCCTTTCCTATCTTTTACTGTGAGGGGTTCCCAGACCCAAATTGTTACGTATTTTATTTGATCTTTTGCTTGATTTTGATGGCATATCGGTAGGTCATGCCCAAGGATGAGATGTCCAGAAGCTCCATTTCACCCTAGATGTATTTACGTAGACCATTTTGATACTTGAGCACCATATGTCACTCAGAATATTTGATACCCAACTTGGTGCACAAGGTATGGAAGATATTTGTGAACTTGGAAACTACCTGGTCTCTTTCCTGCCGTAGTGTGTTCCATTTTGTATACAGGTTGTTATAACTTCCAAAAGGGTAGTATTGTTCCTTAATATCATCCCTAAAGGACTCCCAGGTGACCATGACTATAAATAATGAGGTTTCATCTATTTCCTTTTGCTCACAGAAAGTTTCCCACCAATATTTGACATGGGGAACGGCTTTGAGGAGCGCAAAAGTAATATTTTCTCTATTCGAGAAGTTATGGACAGAGAAATACCCTTATAGTATATTAAACCATGTGTATTTAACATATTCATCTATTTAACCTTCAAATATAAAAATATCGAAGTTGATTTGTATCTTGAAGTGGGCGGTGCCTCTGTAGCCATCGAAGAATTTGCACAAAACTATCCATCATCTAGTTCCTTTGATGCATGAGGGGAGAAACATTTTGAAGGTATATCCTTCCCCATCGTATTTATTTTCTCCCACCATGAGAGGTCTCTTGGGCATGCGATAACTTTTGTCCTCAAGAGAAACAATCTCAAGACCCAATTCTTTGTACCTTGACCTCATTCGGGACATGCATTAAGAACAATAAGGAGCAGACCACTATGATACCATTGATCCGTATTTTATGAGCATAAAAAAATGAATACAGATTATTATCAAAAGATGTTTAACACAAAATGAAATATATACAGTAAAACTGGTTTCTATTCAATAAGGAAATAAGATGAAACTGTAAAATGCAGCGGAAAACAATCTTGCTATAATGGCGGCAACTTATCTTTGAGAAGAGATGTGACAGTTGCACTCATTCTCCATAATCTCATTACAATGAGGCTCTCAAGGCCTTTTTACAATAAACATGAATGTCAAAAATCCTAGACATCCAAAAACCTAACCCTAGGAGATGAAGCGCCAAAATTCATGTGGGCCCTGCTTGGGTAAGTTAGTACATCTCTTTCCTAGGGTAGTAACTTTTTCATACAATCTTTTTTTTAGGCGCATGATAGCCCGTTGGAAATGTATATCTGAGGAATACACATGTTGCATGTGGTGATCACTACATATTTTAACTATGGTGAGCCCTAAAAAATTTGTTTAGGGCCTCAAAACGACCTTGGAAGTCAGGGACCCAAAAACTAGAAAAAAATTGTCGAACTGAAAAATTGTGAAAATGAGCCAGTTGGAATAGTTGGGAGGCCATCGACATCCATATATATCAATGATCGAACTCTGTATTTTACTGTAAAACAACTATCCAAGCCACATTTGGGCCAATCAACCTATGCAATGGAAATGTTATCTATTCTACATGGAGTGGATCTCTAGTGTCCTTATCTATTGGAGAAATTTTTTGTAACGTAGCCAGTCACCAATGCTAGGCCACACTACTCCAAAACTAACTTCTGGAACTAATTTTTAATTTTGATAATGATTAATTAATAAAGAAACATGAAATAATTACATGCAATAATCAAGATTCATGCTACAGCATAAAAGAAATAAACAATATTCCATACACAACAATAACCAGCAAGCATGCATATTATAAAAACAAATCTCTGAGATAATAGTTAATACACCGTGGAAATAAATATACAAGAATAGAAACAAATGATAGAGATAACTTTTTTTAAACAAAATCAATCACCAACGGGATACATACCAAGGACGCTCCACCCAACCATGGACACTATTATTCCAAGTCTCAATAGCAAGTCGCCCCCGATCCAGGGATACGAAGCCACAAGGACAGGTTCCATAGTGACACTCAGCTTCCCAAACCAGTTGGAACTCAAGATCTCATAGGTTTTTGAAAACACAACAATCCAAATTCAACATCTATCTTATCTCCAGCTTGCACCACCCAAAGACAATGAACCAATTTCACCGCCACACTATCCCTCAGGCTGTCCACCTATTTCCAGGGATCCAGTGCAAATGGTCAATAATATCCATGCTAGGAATATCATGATTCACATTTGTGAGAAATGTTTAGCACATACCAATGCACCTCAACCATGTAGGCACCAATTCATGGTTGGAATACACCAGCAATCACTACAACCAGCCAATAATGGATTCTTTCCTCAACAATTTATCCCCATGTCCCAACCAAGAACAAGAATGTATGAGGAATAATGAATGAGCAGTAATGAATGAAGAACCAAAAAATGAGGAGTGAGCGCCAAACATCCCATAAGAGGTGTTTATATAATTACATGAAGTCAAGAACCACATGGTCTTTCCCTGAAGAATCTCATGTAACCAATTTTCTCAATTATAACCAATATGGGAAAATAATATATAATAAAATTATTATCCCCTTTATCCCACTCTCTCATGGAATCATATCCCCCCTATAAATCTATTCATTTTCAGTCTAGTAGTTAGCGATGTATTTTATTATTAATAGTGATCAAGCATTACATTTCCTTGTCACTCTAGCCTCTTTTAATTGTTTGTGTTGATATTGAGAGGGAGGTGAATCAGTATCAAGTACAATTTAAAACCTTTTTCAACTTATACTTAAACCATTCAACTATATCCAATGACCAATGAAAAATAGTATAAGAGTTACACCAATACACCACAATACACCATGCACAATATATGAGAAATAATCAATAGTTATTGTTCAAGGGAAGTAATGACTTCCAAAGGTAGCTACAACTTCCAAATGTAAAGGGAGGGATAAAAATCCAAGAGGAAGATACAATCCTCAAATATCAAAAGAGGATCTAACTCTCTATCCTTTCCCCTTCCTTCCACCCAAGAATATATGAGAGATAATAAAACTTTACATTAAATCATCACCATCAACCAACCATCACATAGAACCTAATAATGCTTCCTGAGACTTCTTCAATTTATACAATTCTTGAATTATTGGAATACTTTGATCCTATATATAATATTACTCAATGTATTCTCTGAAACGTCTCAAAGTTTCACTCCTTGAATCCTCCCAAAAAAGAAGATATAGAGAGAATGGTAGACTTTGTTCAATTCTGGTTTATTCAAGAGACCGAACTTGTACATAATGCCACGCGCTCAATATTTAACATATATTCTGAAACTCACACACAAGAAACAAAAATTTGTACTATTTCCAATGCAATTTTTCCCACTTCATTTGGATTCTATATGAAGACGTTATCATTGTTTTACTCAGAACACCTATTTATTGACTAGCTTCAAGATTGGTCAAAAACCCTATCTTCCACAGAGTATATATCCATAATTATAGTGAATCAAGAGATGAAACATTTACCACATGTACCTTCATATGTCTTCTCAATACTATAGCAATTTCACCATCTGAATCGTTCTAGAAAAAAAGTTATAACAAAAATGGTAAGATGACCTGAAAATAACATACCTTAGAACACATCACCAAAAGACTTCATCCTCCCTTGAAATTCGGCCTTCTTTACTTCTGATTTTCCTCTGAAATTATACTTGTGTATCAAATGAACGTATAATGATATTTATTTATACCATTTATGTCACTTCCTTTTAATATTAGGCCCGACCTGACACTTTCTTATTTTGTAATTATGTTCTTTAATTATCTTCAGGGCCTACATGTACTTCCTTCTTCAATTCACTTTGTCGTCTTCAAAAATTATTCTCCTCAACCATGAGGATCCATGTGACATGCCACATTCCACTGGAAATAACATGATGTATACTATCCATCCATGGGTGTTGTATCTGCATGTGCATTGTCCTTCATGTCCAAATACCTTCATCAATCTTGCGGTCCAAAACCCATGATTAGGGTTGACATCAATGACAACAACTAATATTCCAACAATCTCCCCCTTTGTCATTGATGGAAACAATCATGCTCCCCCTATCATCATTTTGTGGGGTATTCTACCCTACGGACTAACAAGCTAGGGATTTAAACTTGCATGCAGATCATGACCCTTCAAAAGCTACTTTTAACCTTCTACCCCAACCTAAAACCCTTTTTCACAAGTACACATGGGAAGAGCCAACTAACCTTTTTATCGACGGTTGGTGTAGATCCTCCATTGAGCTTTTATCTCCTTGCTTCTGCTGCTCCTTCCAAAAAGCGATTCTGCAATCAAGACAAAACTACACATGCATTCTATAGTTCTACTAGAGGGTTAGAGAATAAACACAAATCACATAAAACATACAAGACTCGTGTGTTTGGGACAGGAAAAGAATCTTTTTATTAATATCAATATGAACCAACTTACAATGATTACTGAGACCGGCCACCGTTCCTCCATCCTGATCCTGGGCTCCTCCTCTTCTTTGTTCTCCAACTGCTTTGCTTGAATTCTCCTAAAGCTTGAGGAAAGGCTAAAGGGTTGGGACAAAACGGATTCGGCAATTGGGCAGAGTTTCTTTGCTATGATTTTTCCTCTTTTG
>ML780869.1:381946-393446 GCA_009831015.1 Picea engelmannii | reverse complement strand
TATGAGCTGATTTGGTATATTTATTGCAAAGCTTGATTGTGAAAATTGAATGCTGATTAGCTTTTCATGCTTTATTGAGAAGTGATATAAGTCTTTGCTTTATTAGCCATCATTGACTTCGTCAATAATAGCATTGATCCATTTCTCATATATTGATTAAAAGATAGTCATTGGTTTTATGAAATACTAACCCATTGCAAGCACGTATTCTAGTTGTCTTTGTTTTGTCTCGCAAACAGGTGCATCAGCAGTGGCTTTATCTTTGTGACTATCTTTTCTTGGGCATCAATCTATGGAAGGGTTTCTCTTTGACTTGGCCTTTATCCATTAGCCTTCCTTTATCCAGATTGACTTAGGGACGTCTCCCTTGGACTTGCCCTCCTAAATAGAAAGGGCTCCCCATCGAGGTGACAGTGGATGGGGAAGCTCCTGTTACGCCGGTTTCTACCTTTGACTCAAGCTATTTAACCTTTCCTACAAACCGTACGATAACAGGTCCGAACCACATGGGTTTAAACTTTCCTGCCCCCAGGGGGTCCTTATCTTGGTCGTAAACTAGGACAAGGTCGCCCTCAGAGAAAACCCGAGGACGAATGGACCTATCATATTGACACTTAACCTTATGTTTATGAGCCTTGTTGGCCAGTGCCGCATCACGACGCTGTTCATCAAGCTGCTCTAGGTGCACTAACCATTCTTCAAGCAGAGAAGTGTCTGGCAATAACTGTACTGCCAACTTTAGAGATGGAATTTGACACTCGATGGGCAAGACTGCCTCCAGCCCATAAATGAGTTGGAAAGGTGAGAAACCGGTTGTAGTCTTAACTGATGTTCGGTAAGCCCATAATGCAGAGTATAACATCAAATGCCAGTTTGACTTGGTTGAGTTGATGGTTCGTTGTAGCATTGTCTTAAGAATTTTGTTAACAGCTTCCACTTGCCCATTGGCTTGGGGATAGTAAGGTGACGAGTGTTCTTGCCGTAACCCAAGCTTTGACGTTAACTTGGACATCATTTGGTTCTGAAAGTGACTGCCATGGTCAGTGACAATCTCTCTTGGGACTCTGAACCGTGCGATAATCTGGTTAAATAAGAAGAGAGTTGCAGTCTCTCCATCATCTTTGAACGTCGACATGGCTTCAACCCACTTAGTGAAGTAGTCGACAGCCACAATGATATAGCGGTGCCCCCTTGCTGATGGGGGGTTGCATGCAGTGTAATCAATCCCCCACTTGGTGAAGGGACCGACGGTGATAACAAGAAACATCGGAGCTGGATGTGCCCTCATCTTCCGTGAGAAGATTTGGCACGGATGGCACTTCTTGACCGACTCAATACAGTCTTTGATAAGCGTGGGCCAGAAGTAACCTGCTCGTAAGATTTTTTGGGCTGTTGCCAACCTGGATAAGTGGTCGCCACAAGCTCCTGTATGACAATCGTTGAGCACTATGATGGCCTCCTCATGAGTGAGACATCGACGCAAGATACAATCTACACCTCTCCGATATAAAGTATCATTGAGTATAAGATAGTTCTTGGCCTGATGGCAGATCAGCCGATGCTCATCACGAGAAGCAGAGGTAGGACACTTCAAATTCTGGAGATAGATCAGTATATCTCCGTACCAGGGGTCAGACGATTCGATCAAAAACATATCCCCCCGGATAGGCGATTCCTCAGGCACCACGTCACCTGACTCAACCGGAAGTTTCGAGATAAGTTCTGCGAAGACCAACGAATTTTTGGACTTCGCTGAAACGAAATCTAAGTCAAATTCTTGGAGGATAACCATCCATCTACTAATTTTTCCACCGATAACTCGTCGTGTCAACATGTACTGAAATGGATTCACGATATCTACGACGGTGGTCTTACGAAACAGAACATAGTGACAGAACCGTTGAACAACATGTACTGCCGCCAACGCAAGTTTTTCAAGATGGGTGTAATTAAGTTTCGGTCCTACGAGGCCTTGGCTCAGGTAATAGATCACATATTCAGAAAACGAATCATCTTCCTGAACTAAAACCATGCCTATGGTTGACTCTGCGGCAGCCAGATATAATAGGAAATCCTTGTTATAATTCGGTGGTCGTAGCAGAGGTGTGGTTGTAAGGGCATGTTTCAATGCATCAAAAGAGCGTTGCGTTGCTTCGTCCCAAAGAAAAGGAACGTCTTTCTTCAGTAAATGCATGAAGCCCTTGGTAATTTCGGCATAGTTGGCAATGAAGCGTCGTAAGAAGTTCGCCTTGCCTTGAAGACTTTGAAGTTGTAAAATTGTGCATGGGGGGGGGCAACTGGACTATTGCCTCTACCTTAAGAGGATCCACCATGATCCCCATTGTTGAAACGATGAAACCTAACAGTCATCCTGACGTGACGCAAAAGCTACACTTGTTGGGATTCAAGCGAATCCTAAAGTAGCGACATCGTTTGAAGATCAGTTGAAGGTGCATAGGATGATCTTTTTGTTTGCAAGAGCGTGATGCTAGATCATCGAGATAGGCCTCGACTATGTGTTTGAGGTCATGAAACGCAAAAGACATGGCCCGCTGGAAAGTAGCTCCAGCATTCTTGAGACCAAAAAGAATTTTTCGATAGGAGAATGTACCCCACGGACAAATGAATGTCATTTTGTGTTAGTCCTTAAGTTTAATTTGGATTTGGTTACAGCCCGAGAAACCATCCATGAATGAAAAGGCTTCACAACCGGCGCACTCATCAATGATCTGGTCGATGAATGGGGTTGGATAATTATCTTTCGGACATGCCCTATTCAAATCACGGAAATCGGTACAGACACAAATCGTGCCTTGTTTCTTATCGACTGGCATGAGATTTGACACCCATTGAGTCAAGTGAATAGGGTATATGAACCCTGCCTTAAGCAATTTCTCAACCTCAGCCTTGATGGCTACTGCTTTCCTAGGATTAACTGGACGAAGTTTCTATCGAACAGGCTTAGCATCAGGATACGTAGTGATTTCGTGTTCAACTATTTTCAGATCGATGCCTGGCATTTCCTCATAAGACCAGGAAAAAACATCGCGGAATTATTTAAATAGATCCTTGTAAATCTGAATCTCTTCAGGGGAGCAATCCTCCCCAATGAAGGCATTCTCTACGATGTTGGGGTTGCGGGAGATATTGATGGGTATCATGGTAGTGATGGTCGCCATATTGCCTTCAGCATAAATATCCTATGTAGCTAAGAGGTTAATGGGACAAGGTTGATCCCCCATCATGGTGATAGTGAATTCTCTTGCCTCGATTCGGTGTAACTCTGGGAGGAAATATGATCTATGATGCAAATCATCCCAAGGTTTGTCCAGACCAGTCATTGCTTCAATGATAGCTTCGTCCAAAGGAAAAACTAAATCTAACGAATCGGTATCGACAAGAGAATCCTGAGCCCAGATAGGCTCTGGAAGCGGATCCAACTCTTGTGCAGGAGTCGGATCGGGAGTAGCTGAAGCTTGCTAGACTAAAGAGTATGATACTTCAATGGCCGACAAGGGCATGGACATGTCGGGGTGCCCTGTCGCACCCATCGTGTCTGATGGGGAAGGAAGAATCCACAGATCCTCAAAGTAAGTTGTGCGGAATGACGAAACATGGAAAATTGCAGCCTTATGGTGAGTTGAGATAAACTTGACATCGCCTTGAGGAGGTGGGTAATCGAAAGTACCCATCAAAGATGGGCACAAACCAACTCCTATGTTAACGACACCAGCTTGAGGATTATCTACCATGGGAACCATGGATGCCCCCAAGGCTGGGTCAGGCCGAGAGAAGGACAACTGATCTATGGTCACTATCCGGCCTTCATGTGGAAACAGGAGGACTCGGAAAATGGTAGCGACCACTGCTTGCATTGCATAAGTCCAATGACGACCTAACAATAGATTGTAGTCGATGGGGGCATCGACTACCTCTACTTCAGTGCACACGATCTTTCCCCCTAACTGCACAGGGAAAGAAGGAATGATGCCATGTGGTCGAAAGGAACGACCGTCGAACGCAGTAAGGAGAGTAGGTGATGGAGACAACTCAGGTTGACCAATGGCTTTCCAGCTCGCTAACAACATAACGCAATTTGAAGCACCCTCGTCTACCACCGTGCAGAATATATTCCGTGTAAAAGTTTTCGTGGGGTGAGCCACTACTATCTGAAACGCGACATGGTAAGGTAAACGAGGTTTCATGTCAGTCGTATCTAACATGTTGGTGCCCGGGTTACAAGTCTCGGTAGAGCCTAAAGCAGTCAACAAGCCTTTCCTCTGAGCAGGGAAACTTTGGAGGACCTCCAAAGTAGACATGGCACAAGGGGTTTGTGATAAATCTTCCACCACAGAGTAGTTCTGGGTGGCCCTTGCATTCGGATTGTGAGAAGCGTGCTTGAACGCACCTTTTGGAATGCATGTCATCGTTTCTCCCAACGTCTTCTCGATCTGAAGAGGAAGAGATGGGATCTCAGCTTCTTTGCCCTTCTTAGAGGCACTTGGTTTTCTATAGTTCTGTGCTCTAGTTGTTATGAAAGCATCGCTTTTAACCATATATACGTTCGTGGAAGAAGGATTATTTGGAGGGGGGCAGTTTTCCTAGCTGCCCCCTTCACCACTTGCAGAGGCTTGAGTTAAATTTTGCCCATACTGAAAGGGATTAGTCAAAACAGCTTGTTGTTGCTGGGTGACAAACTTCTGGGCCTCTGCAAGTCGAGGGCACAAATGGATCGGGTGATCTTCCGCACATAAGTTGCACGGATACCTTGCCGGCTTCTTTTCTGTGGTGCCCTCGCCAGCATTATTAGTTGGTTTTTTATCCCCCTTACTCTTCTTGCGTTGTTTTTTCTTCCCTTAAGGCTGTTGGTTGGCCTTTGGGTTAGTCGTCTGCACATAGTGTACTTTCGACGTTTGAGTAGGAGGAGCAGCCAAAGCAGTAGTCTGGCTGGCCGCTGAGTGTTGTATAGATAACAGCTGCAATTGTTTTTTCAATTGCTTAGCGGGCTTGGTTTGTGCCAAACCAACTATACCATCGGCATGTGGTCCGGCTCTCTATCTGGTTTTATCCAGAATCGATCATGGTGCATCTGGAAGGATGTTGTACAATAGACCAGACTGAGAGTAAATAAGCTCAAACCGTTGAGCCCTCATGATGGCATCCTCCTCGGAGAAAACCCCTGAAGTTGCGACATATTTGGATAACTGTGGAACTAAAGACTTAAGGAACCACTCAAGCAGGAATGCTGGTGGGACAGGTACCTTGATAAGACTCTTTCGGCGTCGCCATTCTTGAATATGATCCAAGATATGGTACGCGGTCATCTATTCGAAATTAGCTAGCAATTCTGTGCCGCCGTCGTATCTCACAGGTAACTGGAAATGGTTGAGGAAGGCCATCGCCAGTTCGCCAAAAGAAGAATATCGTGAACGATCAAGCTCTATGTACCATTTCGCGGCACTCCCGATAAGAGTGCATTGAAACAATCGCAACTGGACGGAGTCATCTTTTAGTGAGTTAGATGAGCACCATAAGTGGAAAGTAGTCACGTGATCACCTGGATCTTCGTTAGGCTTGGCTTCAAACTTTGGGATGTCCGAAGGCAAATTCGTCGGCATAGGAGGCCAACGCAGATCGTGACAGATAGGATCATTTAACAACCGTGTCAAATCTGGCAAGTGTAACGTCGCCAAGAATGGTAGTTTAGGTTGTTGTTGATAGCCAGGATAAAAGGGTCCTGGAGTTTGACTGGCACCAGGTTGCCAGGAAAAGTTTGGCGGCTGGCCCGGGTTCTGGTAGAAACCATGGCCTTGACCAACATAAGGGTTTTTCATCTGAGGAGACATCATTGGCTGATTCCCCATGAAGGACATAGGATGTTGGGCGTTCATTGTGTTTGACGGACTTTGGGACGGATTACCCCATGCCGGTCCTGATGGAAGAGGCATAGAAGTCTGTCCGGGGTTCCAATGGTTGTGGAAAGAGTTACCCTAGAAAGACATTCTGGAGGATGGAACAGATCCTTGTGCTGAGTTCCAAGGTCCTGGTATATGTGCCCCCAGCACAGGAATAGTACCCTGTGCCAGCGTAAACTGTCCAAAAACAGGTGTGCCCCCATATGGGAAAGCAGCGGATGCGAAAGTGTTATTACCAAACATCCCGTTCCAAACAAACGGTGACAAACCTACTGGTTGAGTTTTTGCAGGTGTTCCTTGACTCCCGGCTCCAAAAGGACTTGTGTGTGCAGGTTGCCCGGCGGACTGCTGATGCGATCCACCGAGCGAAGGGGACGAAGGAGGAATATGACCTCCAGTGTAAGGAAAAGCATTGAAAGGGGCAGGAATTCCCCCAAGTTGACCTTGCAGAGGAGCGTTAGAGCTCCCTGCCCCCAGACCCAAAGTCTGGAAGGTGGATGAAGTGAGTGCAGGACTAGTACCTGAACTAGGAATCCCGTATGAAAACGGAGCGCCTGTCGCACTAGATGTGTAAAGAGGTGTGGCCGCCATGATAGATGGGGTCGGTCCACTGTGCGACGTAGTTGTGGCCGAGACCGTGGTGGCCCGAACCGCCGACAAAGGAAATTTAGGAGAAGCTTCTCCTGTGGTAGCAACAGTGATGGGAATGGAAGAGTTCCCGGAGGAAGTAGCAGCGTCTGTTTCCATAGTTATATGAGGCACTGACAGGAATTCAGTAAACTGGACTGGTACAATAACTGGTGTCCAGATATCAGTGTTGGAGGTTTCAACCAATCCAAGATTGGCGATCGATTCCTCGGGAAGTTGTTCGGGATAAAAAGCCCCAGTTGCTTCGAAAGACCCTTGATGGTCTAGTTTCCACCTCAAAGGTGGTGGGGGTGGCTCCAGTATAACCGGCGGCAGGCCCAGAAGCCTTTTTGACCGGCAGAGCTCTGAATCCTCCACTGTTTGAGAAGATTCACGACACGCTAAGGTATTCTACACGAACAAACAGCAACACACACTAAAATAAAGCCCCTAGAAGATGAATCAAGCAAGCACTAAACTAGTTGGAATAACAGTTACAACAACCAACACTAGAGCAACTTACCGGTGCAAGTGAAAATCGAATATGGAAGCACCCTCCAGGTATACTCTGCAAAGCGTTGATCCAATGTCCGTCCTAGGTACCACGGTATACCCCCACAGTCACCTGTGTATGTCCCTAGAAAAAATTGGCAACTAGTTTGCCAGCACGTGAACAGTCACCAGGCGGGTACAGTCGGCAATCGAGTAGACCACAATGAGCAGGGTATCAAGCCTGAAACCTGTCAAGGGTATCGAGAGCAAATGGTCCGGAAGACAACTGAGGACCTCGAACAGATTCGAGACCCACGAAGCTCCGTGGCAAATGCAAACGATGGAATCCCTTAACAAATCCTCAATATGTGTTCTCCACAATGCTCGGTCCAGCTTTGGAGGGGTTATCTCCGCTACCTTTCCTTACGCAACCTCGTGTTTAGCCCCTGTGTTAGAGGGGGGTCCCGGATAACTTTCCATAACTGGACTTCTACACTCCCTATTGACAGACTCCAATGTTTGGTTTGGGTGGCCTTGGAGAATTTACTCTCCAACCTATTCCAAGGCCCTATTCCTGAGCTAGTGTATGCACCCTACAAACAAAAAAGTCTATTTGATTTTAATTAGCGTTGCTTTTAATGGGATTTTTAAGTCACAAGGTACGAAAGTGAAACTGATGGTGTGTAAAAAGACTCAAAGAAAAATGAACAAAAATGCGTGGAAACAAACTTTTACTATAATGCAAAACCAGTAACTTTTCAATGAAAGATTTCTTTTCTTTTCAAATTTACTAAGATTTCATGCAGTAAATAAGGAGAACTTTCGCTCAGATCTACGAGCTACTTACACCCGAAATGCACTACAAGAACTTATGAAAAAGACTTATTTCCTAGCTACTAATGCAACAACTCAATCTTCAAACCAAGAAGAAAATGAAACAAGAAATTGTTTTTTATTTCGTTGTAAAATAACACAACAAGGAAAAATGTTGACAAGAACAAAACCAAGAGAATGAAAAGAAAACTCCGGCTTAAAGCGCAAATCGCAAACAGAATCAGAGCACAAAAATGAAACAAAGCAATCACAACAGCACCGACTCTAACACTTGCCTAAAAACCATAAAACGAATATTTTTTCTCTTTTGTCTTTTCTATCAAAACATCAACTAACAAACACAAACTAAGGATAAGATACCCTAACCTGTTGACTGTGTCCCTCCAGACTCCAAACCCTGAAAGGGGTACTTCTCACCATAGGAGGGGATGACTGCCCCACCTAGGTTGAAAAGCCACCAGACAGACCCGCGACTGTCACCGAGACAGCACGCAGTCAACCGCGTGCTAAGCTATAATAGCACGCGGATACCCGCACTCAGAACTGAATCAACCCGCGGATAGGTAGAAAATATGAGAAAAAATCAAACACAGACAACCCAGACCTGAAAGAGGCCTCTGGTATTGACAACCAGGGTCTCCTAAAGGCTTGGATGCTTCTACTTCGACAGAAAAGGAAAATTTTCAAAAAAGAAAACAAATACAAAGAACAACCAAAACAATAAGGCAGACTGAAAGCAAGACAATAAACTAATCAAGACCCAGATAGAATCCAGAAAGCCCCCTGAGAAGGTAAACTTCTGACAGGGAAGAGGATACTGCCTCTTAAGCTTCCTGGGCTCTACACGCTACTGAAACCACTATAGCAGGCGGTCACCCGCGGGCTGTAGAAGGTTAGGGCGCGGGTTACCCACGGGCAGGGCTTCTGCAGGCCGCGGGTACCTCTGTGTGTCCCGAGAATAAATGTCAAGCGTCAGTCAAGGAAAACTGGTATTGATAACCAGGTTCCCTGCTAGCATTGACCTAACAGACAACAAAATAAATAAATAAACAGAGACTATACTTCTTTGAACTACCCAAGAACCTCTAATGAAATCTGGAAACCCTAAGAGTAAAATGTCCCCAGCGGAGTCACCAATTCTGTTGTGGGGTATTCTACCCTACGAACTAACAAGCTAGGGCTTTAAACTTGCATGCAGATCATGACCCTTCAAAAGCTACTTTTAACCTTCTACCCCAACCTAAAACCCTTTTTCACAAGTACACATGAGAAGAGCCAACTAACCTTTTTATCGACGGTTGGTGTAGATCCTTCATTGAGCTTTTATCTCCTTGCTTCTGCTGCTCCTTCTAAAAAGCGATCCTGCAATCAAGACAAAACTACACATGTATTCTATAGTTCTACTAGAGGGTTAGAGATTAAACACAAATCACATAAAACATACAAGACTCATGTGTTTGGGATGGGAAAAGCATCTTTTTATTAATCTCAATATGAACCAACTTACAATGATTACTAAGACCGGCCACCGTTCCTCGATCCTGATCTTGGGCTTCTCCTCTTCTTTGTCCTCCAACTGCTTTGCTTGAATTCTCCTAAAGCTTGAGGAAAGGCTAAAGGGTTGGGACAAAACGGATTCGGCAATTGGGCAGAGTTTCTTTGCTATGATTTTTCCTCTTTTGAATAGTACCCCTACCCCTTCTTTTATAGGCTAGAAGGAGCTAGGGTTTTAGACGAGCTCTCGTCCATGCATGGCTGGGAGTTCCAGTTAACTGACCCAAAGCTTTTCGTCCCGGCGGAAACTTTCCTGATTTTTTGCTTTGTTAGGTAACTGTGGGTTGTAGTGGGCTAGCCCGCGGTCCAACGCGTGTTGTATAAGGCCTACCAACGTTCAACCGCGCCCAGTGATAGGTTAGGGCGCGGGCTACTTGTTTTAAGAGGTTTTTGAGGAGTTTGTTCAGCATGGCTTTGGTAATGAAGGGCAATGAGTTGGTCTGATGCCAGGTAAGCATGAATAGTGCAATTTAGGGTTATAACACATCATGATCCCAATCTCTCTCCCCCTTTGACATCAATGGAAAAGGGTAGGAAAAAGGTAAATCTCTTCTTTGGGGATGCTCCCCATGAACATGTGGCACTCAATAATACTTCATCCTTATTTTTGGTCTTTGGGACTTTTTCTTCCTTGGAATCCTTTTCTGTGGCTTCTATCTTCTCTCTCATCTTCATGTCTAGGATGTATATGTTGTTCGGTCTTCTTGTTGCAGTTGCAACCAGTCTTCCTGAGTTATTTTCTCCGATTTTACATTTTCGGGAGTCAAATGTAAGAGTGTATCCTTGATCACATATTTTGTTGACACTGAGGAGATTATTCTTCATATCTTCAACCAATAGGACTTTTCCTGCTTTTACAATTTCACTTCCAATCTTTACAATTCCTTTTCCAAGTATTTTAGTAGATGAGGCATCTCCAAATGTATCATTTCCACCCTTTTTCTTCAAGTTGACAAATTTTCTTTGATCTCTGGTCATATGGGATGAGAACCCATTGTCTATGAACCATTCATCTTCTTCTTTGCATTCTTTAGTGACCAATGTTATTTGATAGTTTTCATTTTGTGGAATTTATTTAATTTTCCATGTTGTAGTTGGTATAAAAACATTTGGCATATGATTATCTTCTTTCATCTCTCTGCAATCTCATGCTTTATGACCAATATTATTGCACTTGTAACATACAATATTTTAATCCATTAATGGGTCAAATGGATTATATTTTTTGTTGATAGGTCTATGAACATATCCATATCTACTATTTTCACCATTCATGTAGCTTGCATAGTTATTCCTTTCATTGATTCTACAATTGATTTCCTCGTGTCCAAAATTTCCACAAGTATAACAATGTCCAAGAAATAAATTTTGATACCTGGGAGTAAGTGATCTTCTTTGTGGTGTGGTCCATCTGGGTTCATGATTTATTGTTCTGTAGTTTCCTTCATAATGATTTCTAATGATTTCTTTCATACCTGATGGGAGAGGATCTTCTTGATGTCTCATTCCTTCTAAATTGTAGTCTTTTATCTTGTTGTTCAACTTGTTCTAGAGTGTTGGTTTCATCATTTTCATCTTCCTTCTCTTGTTTTGTTGTCTTCAAACTGCCATTGTATCCTAGTCTTGTTTTGTCATTTTGAGATTTTTGATTGCTAAGGATCTCATCTAATGTTTCAGTGCTTTTTTCAAACTTCTTCAACTTTTTTGTTGTCAATAGTAGCTCCCCTTTTGTGTGATCCAATTCTTCTTTCAATTTCTCATAATCTTCTAATTGTTCCTTCAAGCTATTCATGGTCTTTTCAAGCTTGTAATTCTCTTCTTCACAACTACTCAATTCACCTTTTAGTATTATGTTTGTGTTTCTAAGCTTGCTATTTTCAATTTCAACATGCTTCAACTTTTCAAGATTCTCATCTTCTTGTTCACTCTCTGCATTGTCTTTGTATCCCCAAAAGGAATCAAGGTTGGTTTCTTCATCTGAATCTTCTTCACAAATGATTTCTTCTTCTTTAGAATTCTTGTGAACATCATCCTGGGTTTCTTGGGTTATGAAGAGGACTTCTCCTCCATCATTATCT
>ML780869.1:367138-381896 GCA_009831015.1 Picea engelmannii | reverse complement strand
CATCATTATCTTCTTCATCACTCTCATCTGAGGAGATATCATCATCCTTGGAGTAGAAGCTCTTTTTATTGTTGAGACTTCTCTTTTTATAGTAACAGTTTTCAACAATATGTCCTATTCTACCACAGTTAAAGCATTTGAGAGGAGACTTACCTTTGTATCTTCCACTTCCCTTCTGAAACCTTCTTACAAAATTTTTTATTCCTTCATCAAGGTCGTTATACTTGTCTTTTATCTTCTTTATGGATTTAAAGGTTGATTCATTGTTTGGCTGGTCACTTTCTGTACCTATTCTCATTTCATATTGTATAAGAGACCCATGTAATTCATTCATTGTCATTTTGTTCAAGTCCCTAGTTTCTTCAATGGCGGAGACCTTAGCATCATACTTCAAGAGAAGTGATCTCAACACTTTTTGTACAAACAACAATTCATCGAGCTCTTCACCTAATCCTCTGATAGCATTAACAACTTCATCAACTCTAAGAATATAGGTTGCAATATATTCCTTTTCATTCATCTTCAAATTTTCAAATTTTGCCCTATGTCGTTGAAGCTTGACCTGCTTAACTTTTGGATCACCTTCGTAGATACTCTTGAGTTTGTCCCATACCTCTTTAGCAGTGTTGCAACCCATCACTTTGCTAGCAATGTTTGGTGCCAATGTTGCTAGAATAACATGTCTGGATTTTGAATTACAACTCATAAGATTATTCTCATTTGGATCGGTTGGAGCATTATTTGGGATTACATAGCCATTTACAACTGAGTACAAAATGTATACTCCCAATGCCGTTAGGTAATTTTTCACTCTATCACTCTAGTATGCATAATTTCTTCCATCAATTTTTTGAATCCCATTTGAAATGTGCTCATGGTCATCCATCTCTACTCAGGATCTTCCTTCCAGTGGTTAAACTACTTTGAAGGCAACCTACTCTAATACCAATTGTTGATACTGAGAGGGGGGTGAATCAATATCAAGTACAATTTAAAACCATTTTCAAATTATACTTAAACCATTCAACTATATCCAATGACCAATGAAAAATAGTATAAGAGTTACACCAATACACCATGCACAATATATGAGAAATAATCAATAGTTATTGTTCAAGGGAAGTTGTGACTTCCAAAGGTAGCTATAGCTTCCAAATGTAACGGAGGGATAAACCTCAAAGAGGAAGATATAATCCTCCAATATAAAGAGAGGATTTAACTCTCCATACTTGCCCCTTCCTTCCACCCAAGAATATATGAGAGATAATAAAACTTTACATTAAATCATCACCATCAACCAACCATCACATAGAACCTGATAATGCTTCCTGAGACTTCTTCAATTTCTACAATTCTTGAATTATTGGAATACTTTGATCCTATAGATAATATTACTCAATGTATTCTCTAAAACGTCTCAAATTTTCACTCCTTGAATCCTCCCCAAAAAGAAGTTATAGAGAGAATGGTAGACTTTGTTCAATTATGGTTTATTCAGGAGATCGGACTTGTACATAATTCCACATGCTCAATATTTAACATCTGATTCTGAAACTCGCACACAAGAAACTAAATTCCATACTCTTTCCAATGCAATTTTCCCCACATCATTTGGATTCTCTATGAATAAGTTATTCTTGTTTTACCCGGAACACATGTTTATTGACTAGCTTCAGGACTGGTCAAAAACCCTATCTTCCACAGAGTGTATCTCCATAATTATAGTGAATCAAGAGATGAAATGTTTACCACAGATACCTCGATATGTCTTCTCAATATTGTATCAATTTAACCAATGAATTGTTCTAGAAAAAAGTTATAGCGAAAATGGTAAGATGACCTGAAAATAATATACCTTGGAACACATCACCAAAAGACTTCATCCTCCCTTGAAATCCGACCTTCTTTACTCCCGATTTTCCTATGAAATTTGACTTGTGTATCAAATGAATGTATAATTATATTTATTTATACCATTTATGTCACTTCCTTTTAATATTAGGGCCAACTTGACACTTTCTTATTTTGTAATTATGTTCTTTAATTATCTTCAGGGCCTACATGTAATTCCTTCTTCAATTCACTTTGTCATCTTCAAAAATTCATTTCTCCTCAACCATGAGGATCCACGTGACGTGCCACATACCATCAGAAACAAAATAATGTATACTATCCATCCATGTGCATTTTATTTGCATGTACATTGTCCTTCATGTCCAAATACCTTCATCAATATTGCGGTCCAAAACCCATGACTAGGGTTGACATCAATGACAACAACCAATCTTTCAACAGTTTGGGTGCTCTAGCCTTTCATCAAATAATAAAATACATTATTTGATCTGGGGACTCAAAATAGGGGTATTACATTCTTCCAAATTAAAATTGATCATCGTGGCTTTAAACATTTTCTGGAACAAAGAATTTCCTCCTCGGAGCAACAAAAATGAGTGAACAAGATGTTTAAATATGATCATGAGATAATCCAAAAGAAGGGAAAAGAAAATGTGGTTGTCGATTCTCTTTCAAGGAAATATGAAGAAGTAGGTTCCCTATTTTCCCTCTCATTCATTGTAGTAGACTGGCTTCAGGTTGTTTGCTAAGAATGGTTGCAAGACCCCAAAATTTCTAGCCTGATCCAAAAATTGCAATAAGATCCTCAATATTTTCTAGGGTACTCTTGGCAGAATGAAGAGGTTCGTTATAAAGGTTGCTTGTGTTCAAGAAAACAATTTAACCTTAAATCCATGGTGATCTCTGAGTTTCATGCATCACCTGCAATTGGGAATTCATGGTTTACCAAAACCTGTGAATGGGTCAAACATTCTTTTTTTGGGTTGGCTTGAAACATGACATATTTACCTTTGTGGCTGAATGTGATACCTATCAATGCAATTAGGGTGAAATAGTCAAAGCTCTAGGCACACTTCAACCACTTTCGATTCCACTTGCTATTTGGAGGGATATTTTTATGGATTTCGTTGTTGGATTACCTAAATTAGGAAATAAGTCTATCATCATGGTGGTAGTCAATGGTCTTTCCAAATATGCTCATTTCTATGTTCTTCAACACTTGTTCACCGCATCCATAGTGGCTCAAATATTTATGGATAATATATTCAAATGCCATGGGATGCCTCATTCTATTGTCTATGATTGTGATCCATCTTTCACTAGCATTTTTTGGCAAGAATTGTTCAATTTCTAGGGACCCAAAGGTATATTAGCACTGCCTATCATCCCCAGATTGATGGACAAATTGAAGTTGTCAACAAGTGTTTGGAAACGTATTTGTGATGTTTTGTGTCTGAGAGACAAAACCAGTGGGCTCAGTGGTTACCCCTAGTTGAATGGTGGTACAACACATCTTACCATACTTCCACTTGCATGACTCCCTTTGAAGTATTCTATGGGAAAAATACATTGTTTGTTCTCTCATACATATCGGGTGTCTCCAAGGTTTAGGAGGTTGACAACAATATTACAGTCTGCATATCCATTCTCCATAACCTCAAAGAGATTTGGTTCTAGCTCATAATTTCATGAAGAAACAAGAAGATCAGGGTTGTTTCAAATGTCAATTCATTGAAGGGGACCATGTATTTCTTCATCTACAACCTTATAAGTAGAATTCACTCAAAGTAGAAAAATTTCATAAACTTTCCCCCAAATGTATGTGCTTTATACCATTCTCAAGAGAGTGGGGTTTGTAGCCTACCAGTTATCTCTGCCCAGATACTCTAAGCTCCATCCTGTTTTTCATGTCTCATGCTTAAAGAAAGTTATTGGAACTAAGTTCCATACTCAAACCAATATCCTTGTGTTGGATGAATAAGGTTCCATTTGGTTGCATCCACGAGCAGTCTTAGACCAACGCGAGCATTGTCTCTATCAGCACACCATTAAGGAAGTATTAGTTTAGTGGAAGGATAGACCTCCAGAAGATGCCACCTAGGAGTTGAATACCATTTTGCAACAATTTTCTCATATCAAGCCTTGAGGAGAAGGTGTTTTTCAAGGGGGGTGGCATGTTAGGGACCTAACCTCCTTAACCCCTCACATAGGTAGAATAATATGTTTTCCACATAATAAAGGTTGACATTAGTTAATAAAGCCTATTTAATAATGCGAACAAGTCTATAAGGATGAAATTAGTTAATAAGTCCTATTTCAGAAGATAGAATTAGTATAAATAGGAGTATAAGGCATGATAAATTATTGTCTTGAGAATTATTGTAATAGAGCTCTTCTCTGTTGGAGGTTCCCCCCTCAAATATGCAAGTGAACTTGTATTTCTATCAATAAAGGTATCATTTTTGGTGTTTTAATTCTCTATATTTTTTTTCGTTGGTATGTGTTACAATATTTATGTTTCTGCATATTATAATACATATGGTACCTTACAGAAGGGGGTACACTTCCTTGGGCTATGCAGGTTGAGGGGAACGAGAGATTGTTGGTTGAAATTGTTGCAGGAGCCATTAAACTATGGAATCATCAAGTATTGTGATGTAATAATTTATGTGTGTATATGTGTACACCTATATGGTGATATGCACTGAGGACAATGCAAATTATAGGGGGAAGGGATTGTAACACCTCAATTTCGATCCCCAATGAAAAACTATATAATTGTAAGTATTATGAATGGTCATGAGCCAAGCGATGTAATATGTAAGCATTACACATGGAAAATAATAAAATTAAATACACTACTAGTTGTATATGGGTAAGGACCAAAGTAATGGAGGGATATGATTCCACAAGAGAGGGGGCTTAATGGGGGGGGGTTGCATATGCCTTGAGTCTTAATCCATATTCAATAATCATTTTTTCATTTATCCATTAATCCCTTTGAATCATTAAGCACTCAAATCATTGGATTCATGTAAGTGGTTGAGTGAGGAATTCATCCCATTCAATTATGACAGCATGGGTTGAGTGTAATCATCCTTGGAAGAAAAGTAAGAGTCAAATAAGCATGGGAAAAGAGGAAATTCGAGTAGGAAAAAAGGGCAATTTTTTTCATTAGAAAGAAGTGAGGAAAAATAGAGTTGAGTATTGTAGAACAATGGTTAGACATAATGGGTATTAAATATAGACCTTTGAAGCTGAAATTATGTTTAGAAAGAGTTTGTTATGCAAGTGAGAGATTTTTTGTTGAGAAAAATTAACCAAGAGAAATTGATCTTCTTGTGTGATCCTTCATGTTGCAGTTGGATTTCCTAGATCCCTCAGTAGAGATATTCTTGGTTGGTCTGTGATGGAGCCCTATAGGGGATGGATATTGTCTAAGGGACTGCATTATAGAGAAGGAAATATCATACCTTAGGTTGTTCAGGATGATGGGTAAGAGATATGGGTGGTTAGAATTGTTGTAGGAGTCATGGAACTATGTTTCAGTGGGTATTTAAGTTTCTATAGTGGACTGTAGACACATGTAGGATCCTATCTGTCCTTGTGGAATCATAGCCCCATCTTTGAGGTGGTTTGTTGCAAAGAGAATTGGTGTAGTAGAGCCTATGGTTGGGAGGAACATCCTTTGTCTATAGCCATTTGTGTGAAATCATATTTAAAATATAGGTCTTTTAATCATTGTGTCATTTACAATTTTAATGCTATGATTAAATATTGCATTTACTTTGTATTTATTTATATGAATGATGTGGTGTATATTTAATTGTTGAAGTGAATATTTAAGTTGGTTTCATTCATGAGTTTAGTTATTAATGATATTTGCATGATTGTGTATCTTATGTTTTTTATATTTCTTCATTTAAATCGAATAATACTCGGTTTCATATTATCATGGCTAAACCAAGAAGTTGAGCATGTTACAGAATGGTATCATAGAAAAAAAATTGTGGTATTGTACCTTAGGGGGTATCTAGGGACATTACACTTGTTGTCCATATACAACATCTAAGGGTGAATTATCTGAATTGAATCATCTCCAAACCTTGTAATAAGAACTTAGTTTCTTTCCCCTTTGAAAATTTTTAAACGTGTCCTTTTTATTTTATTTCCTTTCTTTTGGAAATGTTGGAAGTTGAAACAAACCATTATGATGGTTAGCCTTCCAAAGGTATCACATTAAAACAATGAAGGTTGTATTGAATACATTAACAAGGGAGATGCAAGGAGAAATGGGGAAGGACAATAGAAAAAATGAGAGCTCGAAGAGGGAAACCTGCTTGAAGTTTAGTGGATGAAGGAGTTAATGAGAATTTCCATGCAAAGAGAAGGTGTATTTGAGCCATGGTCATCTACAAATTTGTATGGTTAATGAATAACAATAATAAAACTCTATGTATATCTCACACCTTTTGTAATTTTCTCTTGAGCATAATAAAAATCTCGTTTAAATGTTGAAATCTATGAGTTATTGCAATCTATGTTTTGGGTATTTATGTTATGATTTACAATAATCTATGCATACATTGTTGAAGTTTGTTTTTATCCTATAGCACATATACATAACCAACTTTTTCGTTTTTGGAATTTTACCCACTACCTAGGCATTTTAATTACAGCCTGAATGAATTTACATACGCCTAGGAAATTTATTTACTACATGGGAAAATTTGCAGAATCATGGGCATGTTATCCTCCACTTGGGTGAATTTACAAACCCCTGAGATATTTATTAGTTGACTAGGAAAATTTGCATCCCGTTGGGTGGTTTATTCACTACCTGGATGCCTCCATTCACTTGTTGGTCGATTATTTCCAGCCTGCAATCACTAAATCCGTTTTTACACTCGCAACAACTCTTCTTTTTAAAAACACAGACCATAAATCCATTTTCACACACATCTAAATGGTGATTCCATTTTGCATTCATTATGTTGTTGCTAAGCACCACTTCTATAGAAAAAACAATTTCCTAACTTGGTGTTGGAGTGCATAGTGGAATATTTTGTTGTTCAAAGTATTATATAGTATGATGTTTAATTTTCCTTAGAGTTGGAACTCATAGTGGTTGTAGTAGAACATAGACAAAGTCTATAGAATCCATTTCTGTGGAAATCATTAAAGAGGCTACATAAGTTGTTTTCTACAGAGTTTTTTGTTGTGGAAGTTATTGGAGTGGTAGTGAATTCAAATTACACAAACAAAAATTAAGCATATATTTTGGTGATATAGATGGGACATTGGCGTACCATTTATGAATCAGAAGGTATAAAATTAGGTTCATTAAATACCATGAAGAAGATACCATGGGAAAAGCCTTGAAGAGGGAGAAGCTAGAAAATTTGAGAGACTTTGACAAGCATATCTAAGAGGAAATTCAGTATTGGAGGTAGAGAGCAGTTGAGGTGGAAAAAGATCTTGCTAAGCACCAAGACTCCTTCATTTCCATGAGGGAAAAAGTAAATAAGAGTATATTTTAGCTCTTGCGGTTGGGGAAAAATTTACTAAGCTAGATGATTGGAAAGAGGAGAGGTTCACCAAAATCATTGCTCAGTTATACCAGGACTTGCCAGCGAAGGAAGAGCCATTGGAGGAGATAGAAGCATATGTCCAAGAGAGAAAGAAATCCCCTTTTATTTCCATTTATGAAGCCAAAACCATGACCATGTCAAGCATGGTAAACTCAACTTACAAGAATATTTCTCAAGAGACCTTTGATAACTTTTAAAAGCATATTAGAGGCATCAGTTCCAATCTCATGAGGAAAATGGGCTAGGAAAGAAAGGCCAAGGGATTCTAATCCCAAATGTAGCTCGACAAATGCCCAAGCATGAAGGGATAGGATTTTGTTGATAATAAGAAATCATGAGTTCAATTCAAACCACCTTTGTCAAGGCAAGACGAACCAGAAAACAAGTCATTCCCTTGGAGGAAAAGGAAGTTGGAAAAGGAGTGTGTAGAAAGCCACTCAAATATGATTTTATAGGGTTGGAAGAGGGAAGAAAAGACATGATTCCACCATCCATATTTTCTATAAATATTAGGGGACTAAGAAACCAAGTTGGAAAGAACCCTCACAAACCGAAAAGGTATGGAATAATTTGTTTATGTTGCAAGAAAAGAGGTCATAAGGATAGTTATTGTTGGCACTCTAGAAGTCCAAGTGTAGCATCCCCCAGCCACCCATGGGTCGGGGAATGCCACTCCAAAGAAATCTCTCATGCTCTTATACCAGTTGGTTACATCCCCGGCCTTAAACAGGTCAGGCTATGATACTATAGGGAATGCTTTCATTCTCTTATTGTGGAACATACGGTAACATACCCAGTATTCAACTAAGTTATGCCACATAAATTTTCTCTTCAAACTACATGAAAATTAAACATATACATACAACACTCTTGCAGAAGATTTACATATAAACATAAATAAACAATTACATTCTGTAATATATAATTTCATACTGAAATAATAGTAAACATGGATATGCATCATATACAGGGAAATACCCATAAACATACAGGCAATTATAATCACATATATGATAAACCGTAACATAAGCACGTAAATAACAATGCAGCATATAATTTATTCATACGATTGGTACTTATCTTGGAAATATTGTCACCAACTGTGTATAGACCATCTACGAACCTCCCAGCCTTAGACTACATTGTTCATCACTCTCAACAGTGAGTCACCCACGAGCTGGGACTGAACTCCACCCGGGTAAAGGGGTTCCTAACCAGGCTAGGGTTCATAGATGACAGGAAAGACTTAGTTTCAGGTGCTCACTCAACTAACAGCCTACAACCTCTCATTCCCCACATGCCTATCCCACCCAAGGAAGTGTGCCCCTTCTCTTCTCAACAATCCCTCAGCTGCCCCACTTCAATTCCATGGCTTTAGCAACAGGCCAGACAGGAAGTCTCAGATCACTATAGCTGCAGTTTAGCACCTTTGGGAATCAATCCCCAGCAACTCTCTCGCTCGGATAATTTCTCACGGGCATGACAACCCGCCTCTTCAATTTCCCATGGGCCTGACAACCCGCTTCTGCAATCCCTCTCCCAAGATAACCAGGTACACCAACCGGAGAAGGTTATGGAAATAAGATCAGATACAATGAAATGAATGTCTGAAGGATAATGTATTGTGTGAGTGAAATGGTCATGGAATCATTGATTGGATAACTAAGTGATGGAAGGAATCATCATGAAACTGATCGTGAAGTATGATAGTAAGAATGATGGTCAAGCTGCTGGTCAGAATCCTCATGAAAAAGTGACCAAATGAGCTATGTCCCCACGATATGAATGCATGTCCCCCACTTGAAAATTTTCATGTTGGAAGCTACTTTGTTCTACTTGTCCCCAACTTTAGAACTTAGAATAAAATAATTATCCATACTTTATGCTTTTAGGAAATATTAATATAATATTCCTTTTTTTGGCTTAAGCTCTCTAGCTTAGCCCTTTACCTTGACTTTTGGCCCTCCCTTTCCCTAACTGGTGAAGTTCAATCCCCCATCTCTTTTATTGTGGTCGGTCTACGCGCAACGATGTATTTTATATTAATCATGAGACATATACAAAATAGGTGCATTGGCCTCTAACATCTAGGCACTCTGGCCTAATTCCAAAACATAAGAATTCCATCTTATAATAACTGGCTCACTAGCCTATAACACATATCATATACACAAAGTTCGTTGACCTCCATACTACGCGCACTTTAGTTACTATGCACAGTATCCAGGAATGTGCACACTACATAATTTTACTGCGCGGTTCATGCGCGCACTATGCCATGGAAGGTGCATTACAAAATGAAGTCAAAACATCTCACTAGCTTAAGTACACTTACATTACATTTACAATTGGGTTCGTTCGAGGGATATTGCAATCCCCTCCCCTTATTTATGCACTGTCCTCAGTGCATTATACACCCATATACAACAAAGTTTTCAAAAATCTTCAAATCGATGCAGGTATTATGTCAGCATTGCATCCTCATGCTCTCAAGTAGTGTCCTTGGGATTGTACCGGGTCCATTGGACCTTTACAAGCCCTATGGCTCGGTTCTGAAGCTGCTTGACTTTCCAGTCCAAAATGCACACTAGATGCACTTGAAAAGCACCTTCTTGCTCCACCTGAATCACATTCCAATCAATAACATGATTAGCATTAGGTATATATTTCTTTAGCAATGATACATGGAAGACATTATGAACAGACATAAATCCAGGAAATGCAATCATATAAGCAACTGAACCAATCCTCTCTAATATTTCAAATGGCCCACAAAATCTAGTTTCCAACTTGGCCTAGCTTCCCAGCTTTAGGGAACTATTGTTATCTTTCCCTTTCAGGAAAACATGATCACCCACTTTGAATTCTCTGTGGGTTATGTTTTTATCAGCATAAATTTTATGTTTGTCTTGGGCAACTTTTAAATTTAGCTTAATTTTTATCATTTGGTCCTCCATATCCTTGAGCAACTCTGACCCAACTACTGTCCTATCAGCTGGATTATCCCAACTCACTAGAGTATTTCATTTTATGTCGTAAAGTGCTTCAAATGGGCTCATCTTCAACAATGTCTGATACCCATTGTTGTAAGCGAATTCTACCAAGTGTAGGTAGTCTTCCCATTTCGATGGTTTTTCCATCACATACATTCTCAGTATATCTTCTATCACTCTGTTCACCCTCTCTGTATGTCCATCAGACTCAGGATGATAAGTTGTACTAAAGTTCAGATTCATTCTGAATCCTTTGAACAATCCTTTCTAGAAATTTGAGGTGAATTTCGGGTCTCTGTCGGACACAATTGTTTTAGGAATTCCGTACAATCGTTCCACTTCCTTCATTAAAATATTAGCAACATTTGTTGCCTTGTGAGTAGTTTTCAGTGGAATAAAATGGGCAGCTTTCGTAAGCTTGTCCACCACCACCATGATCAAATCATGTAACTTTCCTTTTCTGGGCAATCCCGTAATAAAATCCATCGTCACCACTTCCCACTTCCATTCAGGAATGGGTAAAGGTTGTAGCAACCCTACTGGGTGCATATTCTTATCTTTAAATTTCTGGCATTCCATACATCTAGCGATGTATTCAGTGATCTCTCTCTTCATACCTAGCCAAAAGTAATGGCTCTTGATCATTGCCACGGTTTTCTGATATCCAGGGTGCCCTGCATAAGGAACACTATGCATCTCATGCAAATTCATACGTTTCAATTCCTGGACATTTGTAACAAAAATTATGTTCTTGTACAATAGTATTCCATCTATTCCCATATTATAATTATCCACCTTTTGTGGCATCTTACCCTGTTGTAGCATTGCTACCAATTCTCTTTATTGCATATCTGCATTTGCAGTCTCCAAAAATTTTCTTTTAATATAAGTCTGGTACATGCTAATGGTTGTATCATGTATTTCATGCACCCTCCTGTTGAGTGCATCATCCACTTTTTTCTCTTTCCCCTTTATATGCTTTATATCAAAATCATATTCGCTTAGAAATTCTAACCATTTTCTTTGCCTAGAATTTAGATTTGGATGATCAAATAAATATTTTAGACCATTGTGGTCTATTCTTATCTCAAACCTCTTCCCCATGAGGTAGTGTCTCCATTTCCTCAAGGCATGCACTATGGCTGCCAACTCTAAATCATGAGTGGCATAGTTTCTTTCATGATCCTTCAACTTCCTTGATTCATAACATATGACAAACCCATTTTGATTGAGGATTCCACTAATTCCTTCATTACATGCATCTGTGCATACAATGAAGTCTTCATTTGGGTCTGTAATCCTTAATATTGGAGAACTTGTCAATAATTGTTTCAAGTGTTGGAAACTCTTCTTGCAATCCAGTGTCCACTGAAACTTCACTCCCTTTCTTTGCAAGGAAGTGATTCCTTCAATAAATCTTCTGTAGTAGCCTACAATACCCATGGATGATCTCACCTGTGTCACATTATTCAGCGCTGACCATTCTCTAATGGCCTCTATATTCTCAGGATCCACTGCTATCCCATCCTTTGAAATGATATGCCCTAAATAATGAATTTGTTTCTGATAAAATGAGAACTTTCTCAATTTGGCACACAACTGATGCTCCCTTAATACTTGCAACACCATCCTCAAATGATGTTCATGTTCTTCCTCTGACTTAGAATATATAAGAATTTCATCCAAAAAGACAATGAAAAACGTGTCCAAATATTCTCGGAAAACACCATTCATTAAGAACATGAAAATAGCTGGTGCATTTGACAACCCAAACGGCACCAATGTGAACTCATAATGACCATACCTTGTCCTAAAGGTGGTCTTTCTAATATCTTATTCTTTAATCCTTACCTGATGGTATCATGATCTAATATCTATCTTTGAAAATATCTTTGCATCCTTCAATTGATCAAATAGATCATCAATCCTTGGCAGAGGATACTTGTTCTTAACAGTCACTTTATTCAACTGTCTGAAGTCAATGCACAATATTAGTGTTCCATCTTTCTTTCTAACAAACAAGACTAGGGCACCCCAAGTTGACACACTTGGGCGTATATACCCCTTATTTAGAATTTCTTCAAGATGCATTTGCAACTCCTTCAACTCTGGTGTTCTCATTCTGTAAGGAGTCTTTGATGCTGGCGTTGATCCATGCATTAAATTTATAGAGAAATAAATGTCTCTCCTTGGGGGTAATTTGGGTACCTCCTTGAACACATCTTCAAAATCTTCCAGGACTACATAATCCTCCAAATTTGGCACCTTATCTCTAGGTGTCTCTGCCAAATGAGTTGCAATTATTTGACACCCTTTTTTGTAACATTTCTTTAGTTGTAATGCTGAAATTTCTCTAATGGTTACTGCCCTGCAAATTCCCTGTACGTTCCTTAGTTTTCCTTCCTCATCCAGGCAAGTAAATGCTTTGTTGTGATAGTCTAAGAGAGTATGATGTTGGTCCAACCAATCCATCCCAATTAGACAGTCATAGGAACCTAAAGGAAAGATTTTTAAATTTGCCTTGGTGTTCAGTCCATTCATGTCTATGAGGCATTACTTAACCATCTCATTAACTTTTCTTCTGGATCCTGTAGCCATCTACACCAACCAATATTTCCCATGCTTGCTTCTTGGCAATTGCAAACTTTCCACCATATTAGGGTCTATATAATTATGACTAGCTCCTGAATCAATTAAAATAGAAATGGTTTGGTTGTTGATCATACCTTCCACATCAATCATGTGGGACTGATACTCTGCTTGCTTGTTGTCCAGGGCTGCATAAATCCTTGGCACATATCTTCCCATGTCCTCCACTGTTTTAGCTTGTTGTACATTATGAACAACCCTACCTTTTTCACCTCTGTGAGGACAATCTCTGAACCTATGATCTCCTTTACAAACCCAACATTGAAGAGGTGTTTGCCTTGGTCTTTGACTCTCTATGTCAATCGTTCTAGGTTCTTTAGGCATTTGTTTTCCTTGTGGATTATTTTTGAAGAATGGTGGCTTAGCTCCCTTCTTCCTCTGATCCATATTGAATTTCTTATTGTCTTCCCAAGACTTTTAGAAAGCTGGTGTTAAGCCCTAATATTGGCTCATTACCCCTTAATTGGGTCATATTATATTAGTAATGTTATTTTATTTATGTCGACTTTAGGCCATTAGTTGTAATTATACCTCCTAGTCTCCTATATATACCAAGGAGACATTTTCATTTTGAATCATCTTGTACTTGAACATTTAAGTGGGGTAAAAGGAGGTTACCCCTCGAAGAGGCTTATTATATGAAATTATCTCTTTTTCAAGGAATTGAGTACTTTTCCTAAGGTTTTTCTATGCTATATTGATGTTTGGTTCTTAACATATGGTATCAGAGCTCAAGGTCTTGGGGTTCGCTGCTACACCTGAGACAGCTTGGTCTTTTCACTATAACTAGTTTTCTACAATGTTTCAGAAGGAACGGCTTGTTGGATATTTAGTAGACGGATCAAGGTACGTTGGGTTCAAAATTCATCTCATGAGGCCTTATACTTCCATAGATACATCTTGTACAAGATAGGGTTCTGGAATCATCCTAAAATGAGTCATTGTGGAATTTTCGCTATAAAAACGTTTTGTAAAGTTTCAGACCCTAAACTCCAGAGGCTATTTATAGAAATTAGAAAGGTATCTGTGGTAAAAGGTTCATCTTCTGGGTCATCTTAAATTTGTAGATACACCTTGTGTAAGATAGGGCATCTGACTAGTCCTATTGACTAGTCTCAAGAAGGTGTTCCAGTTAAAACAATCATAACCTCTTCCTAGAGTATCAAAATTGAGTGGGACTGGTTTCATTGGATCGTGGACAGTCTGTAGTATTTCTGGTGCAAGTTTTAGAATTTTATATCAATTATTTTTGGCGGGGCACGCTATACAGGTGAGATCTCCTAGAAGGGCCAAAAATCAGCAAGTTGTGGGGAAGTTACCGTAAATTCCACTTGGCACATCCAATTTTGATCAAACATGTGGCATTGCAGAGAAGAAATATCAGAAAACTACATAGAAGAAAGTTTCATACCTAGAAGGGCCGAAACTTAGGAGATACAACAGAAGAAATATTGTCTAGTAGAACCACCTCAAAATCAAAGTTCAAAAGTGATACTTGGCCAACATGCCACCCAAAAAGGGAGCTTCCACACCAACTAAGCCTCCAGAAAATCCTACTTGGACTCTTGATGAAGGTGAAGAAATGTGTAGGGACATAAATGATTTACAAAAGAAGATAGTAACAAAAGATGAACTACAAGAGATGATGGATTCAATGGAAGCTAAGTTGGA
>ML780869.1:350306-361693 GCA_009831015.1 Picea engelmannii | reverse complement strand
ATACAAATTGGAGTTGCCTGCATCTTCACGAGTACACCCAGTTTTCCATGTTTCATGCTTAAAGAAGGTTATAGGCGAAAAGATCCTTGTTCAAACTATATTGACAGAACTTGATGAGGAAAGAAAAATCATATTGGAGCCTAAAGCCATCACTGACACAAGAATTCTCCAGTTGAGGAATAGATCCATTTCAGAGTATCTCATTAAATGGAGGAAACTACCAGCTGAAGATTCCACTTGGGAAGATGAGTATTTTATACAGAAGCATCCAGAGTTACTCAAGCATTGCGAACAACACTTGTCTCAAGGGGAGGGGCATGTTAAGCCCTAATATTGTCTCATTACCCCTTAATTGGGGCATATTATATTAATAATGTTATTTTATTTATGTCGGCTTTAGGCCATTAGTTGTAATTATACCTCCTATTCTCCTATATATACCAAGGAGACATTTTCATTTTGAATCATCTTGTACTTGAACATTTAAGTGGGGTAAAAGGAGTTTTCCCCCTCGAAGAGGCTTATTATCTGAAATTATCTCTTTTTCAAGGCGCTGAGTACTTTTCCTGAGGTTTTTCTATGCTATATTGATGTTTGGTTCTTAATAGCTGGCCTTTCTTTCTGCTGATCATATAGGCATTTAGCTCGCCTTATGGTCTCTTCCAACGTCTTGGGATCATCATATTTTATTTTGTCACTGATGAGTGATGGAAATCCACTCAAATACCTTTGAATTTTGATTGTCTCATCCTTGATAAAAGAGACATACTTCAGCAGTTCTAAAATCCTTCTCTCGTGTTCATTTATGGTCATACTTCCAAGCTTGACTTCAAAGAACTCTTTCATTTTCTTGTCATAGTATCTCTTAGTCAAGTATTTCTTATCAAAATACTTCTTGAATTCCCTCCAAGTAACACTTTTCTCTTTAATGTGTTTCACCTACACAAACTAATCCCACCACATGGAGGCCTTTCCTTTGAATTGATAGATAGCAATTCTACCTTTTGCATGATAATAATAATTATGCAATTGAAAATACTTTCTCATGCCCAACAACCATGTTTCTGCATCTTCATCCTTTTTGTGCTCTCCATCAAATGTAGGAGGTTTGATTTTTTTCATTTCTCCTCGTAGTTCATTTACCCCATACCTCTTATACCTTCTGACAGGGGATGGACTTGAGTTGTTGTATGTTCTCTTATTGGAATGCCTTGGGGAGTGATGGTGATGCCTACTAATACTTCTTACTTTTCTTTCCTCATCCGAAGGCTTGCGACTTCCAGATTTGCTTAAGCCACTCTCCCTAATCAATTTCTTTTCTATTATGTTCAAGCCCTTCAATAACTTCATGTTGAATTCATATTGCTTCTCTTTGGCTCTCATAAGCCTCTCATTATCAGCTTTATGGATTTGGACATCCTTCTGCAAATTCTTAATGGTCTCTGCCATAATCATGTTTTCATTCCTTTCTTCTCCATGTCCATTGGAGTTTGTTCCTTCAATGCCCAAATGGACATCCACCCCTCTGCTCTCATCTTGCTAACTATAATTCCCCTATGCTTATTCCATTCCTATGGACTCTACACTGGCTTGATCTGATCTAGTTGTTGTTAATTATGAAAAACGTGCATCCATCGAAACTTAGCAGGTTAACAATTCAACAATTCATGAAAAATATGAACCATTTTGGTTCAATATATACATCAGAAATATCTCTCCTGATTTCCTAGTGTTATCACCATGACAATTCTAGATAAGACCCAAGTCATGAAAACATAGATGCACGGCACCTTCAGAGATACATCTGGGCAAGAAGGTTGTTTTTTGAAACCAATTTCACCAAGATGAGGTATCACGTGTTTCAATATGTCAAATCCTCCACTCGTGGAGCGGGCAATGGCTAACTAGATCACCTCGTTTCACTTGTTCAGTACTTCGAAACCATGTGACATCAGCTGAACACCGCCATGTAATGAACTCAAAAGTTAATCATTTGAAATGGATTAGCCAATCATGGAAACCCAACACTCTTGTACATAGTCTGTCTGCACTTCATAATTGGAATTCTATAACTACCAATCCTCAAGTATGAATGTATTTTCTTATCCATAAACGAAGTAATCTCCAAATTGCTCGACTTTCTCCTCTTTGTAAAATAATTTCGGTATCCACAAACTGAGATACATGGACAAGGCTAAATTCAGTGAGACTAGTTATTCATGCAACATGCTAGACTTTTTTGCGAATAAGGAGGAAAGGGTACTTGTGCACATTCTAGTGACTAAATTCCACACAGAGATGGCTATAGACTCACAGTTGGAAGTCAGGATGAATCCCACTATGAAGGATTTATTCATCAACAGGCTAGCTACTAAGAGAAAAGGAGAAAGCGACAGAAGGAGGAATCCATGGCTGAAACGACCGAAAGTGTTGGAGATAATCAACTGGTCTGGTTAGATTCTTTAAAGGAGGAGATCACTAAGCTGAAGTGAGTCTTCAACTAAAATTAATTATGTTTCAGTGAATTTTGAACAGTTGGTAGCAGAGGTAAGGATCACCAGAGATGATAGGCATGTTCTTAAATGACCCTTTTACAATAGGATAAGTGTTATCATTCCATTTTTGTAATTTTGGGATTAATACGATTATATAAATAGAGAAGCGGATTTTGGACTATTTATTAAAAAATTCTATCTGGTGGTGTTATGAGTCTTATTTTCTTTTATAGTATGATTTCCTTGTAAGCTTATATTTCACTTCCATCTGTCTGAATCGGAGGAATATAAAACTCAGAATTCTTTTTAATTAATGCTCTGATCCGATTGTGTGTTTCTTTTTCTTCTAATATTATGCAAATTAAACTTAGACTCATCGCCTTCCAAATGACTTCGCACGCACTAAAATTCAACCTGTACATCCATATTTATCATTCATAGCAACATCACAAGGTAAAATGCATTTTTGTGAACCTATATCCACTATGCATTTCTTCTCCGTCGTGTCGACAACTTGCACGCAACACTTTTGCGTTGTGCACCAATATCCACTACGCACAGTTTTGGTATCACGCACTGATACTCCACATGCATTTCTCCCTATGCATTGCACCATGTCAAAGTTCAATATGTTCCATCATTCACAATAATCTGTGCGCACCATTGAATACACTGTCGTGAGACAAATTATACTTATATTATGCGCATACCAACAAAACTCCTTTGTGTTATGCAATACTTGTGCACCCCGTGTGCACATTACTATGTGTGTGCTCACCACGCAAGGCTAAATTCAGTGCGTGCATCCGCACACAATATTCTTCCATGCGGTGACACAATTTACCAAGCACACTTACATGCCAACGTTTTCCACGCGGTGCCAAAATTTACCGCGCGCACCTACACGCCAATATTTTCCATGGACGCTCCATGAATTGAAATTTGGTCACTTCAAAATTAATCTTCAGTGAATATTCGCTTCACTTGAACATTTCTAGCCCATCCAGACTTAGTGTTGAAACTGGAGCTCTCAAACCAATTTGTAGCATCCCCCGACCACCCACAGGTTGGGGAATGCCACTCCAGAGAAATCTCTCATGCTCTAATACCAGTTGGTAACATCCCCAGCCTTAAATATGCTAGGCCATGCTACTCTAGAGAACGCTTTCATTCTCTTTTCGTGGAACATACGGTAACATACCCAATATTCAACTAAGCTATGCCACATAAATTTTCTCTTCAAACTGCATGCAACTTAAACATATACATACAACACTCTTGTGGAAGCTTTACATATAAACATAAATAAACAATAACATTCTGTAATATACAATTTCATACTGAAATAACAGTAAACACAGATATGCAGCATATACAGGGAAATACCCATAAACATGTTGATTAAGGTTGGTTGTCATTGATGTCAACCCTTGAAGAAAGCCTCATAGCACAAAGGTTTGGGTAATGGACCCAATATTATTTGATGTAAATATGACTCATTATTTTTTTTTCATGGTTGATAAGAAGTAAATATGGATGAACTCCAAAGTGGTCCCCTTATGGTGAAAGCCCTCATGGGAAGACGCTTTGTGGAGTAAGAGAACCCATGATTAATTGTGGAATAATGAGATGAAGGAAAGTGAAATTGTCAGGGAAAATATCCTATATGGATAGTGCTTTTCATGTCATTTCCGGTGGTATGTGGAACGTCACATAATTCCTCACAGTTAGAGAGTTATGGCCATGAGAAGTTGGAGACCTCAGGTTTGGGTAATGGACCCAAGTTTGTTTGATGGGTAACAGTATGATTTATGATATATTTTTAGATAATACTATTCTATATGTATAGTACATGTCATTCCATTTTTGGTGGTATGTATAACGTCACATAACTCCTCACGGTTTGAGAGTTATGGCCTTACGAAGTTGGAGGACCCTCATATGTCAACTAGAAGCCCCAAAAGGTCAAAGTAATCAAAGTGGTTTAAGAGATTTTAAAAGGTAAATAATAAAGTGAAGTGATGAGTGTATTATAATTCAAATTGAATACAAAATAAATTATTTCAATAATAAATTTAATGGAGAAATTATAAGTGGACCAAACCCTAAAATAAGGAAAGTGGGCCAAGTGACCTAGAAGATGTTTTTAAGGAAGCTACTTGGAGAGTATAAATAAGAGGCAAGGCTCTCTCATTTGAAACACACTTGAGCATATTGAATAGATATATGTTTCTAAGGTAACCAAATTATATCTAAGCTGAAATTATGAGGAAAATGAATAAAAGAAGGCCGAAATGCAAGGAAGGATAAATTCTTTTGATGGTGCTTTCTAAGCTATGTTATTTACAGGTCATCTCACCATTTTAGCTATAACTTTTCTTCTATAATGATTCTGATCCTAAAATTACTATGAAAGTGAGAAAACATATCCAAGTATATGTGGTAAGAAATTCATCTTGTGGGTCGTTTTATTTTGGGAGTTACACTCCGTGGAAAATAGGGTTTGTGGCCAGTCCTGAAACTAGTCCAAATCAGGTGTTCCGGGTAAAAATGTCATAAATTATTCATAACAGATACAAATTCCATGAGACCAAATGTGTTGGTTATTTTACCTTCTATAGTATGTTTTGTAATATTTTCATATCAATTCATCAAATATTTTATGCGGGGCACGCTCTACAAGGTCACTCTCTAGAATAATCCAGAATTCAGCAAGGTATGTCATTTTTGCTATAAATACTTTTCTGAGAGGTTACAAGTAGTGACACTTGGAGGAATTACATAAAACACAATGAATAACATTGTATATCAGTTTCATATATTTATACACTACAGGTTCAAAGTTATGATTACTTCAAGTTAGGGTTGTTGACTAATCCAAAACTAGGCATGTGAGACTAAAGAAAAGTTTGATGAAAATGCTAGTCTCTTATTTTTAAAGTTAAGGAAGGTTTGCAAGAATGTGATCATATACACCAGGTCTATTACAGAGCTACAAATCAGATTTGGATGATGAAATTGATGAGGGATTTTGGTTGTGGTACATGTTGAGTACATGGTTGAGACAAATAGTTGATGAGTTGGCACACATACATGAGGTGTATAGTTAGTGATGTTGGTAGATATTGATGAGTCATAGTTGATGATTAGTTGACACATGATTGGTACATGGTTGGATGCACTTGTTTATGGTACAGGTTGATTACAAGTTGGTGCATGGTTGATGCACTTGTTTATGGTACAGGTTTATTACAGGTTGAGGTACAGGTTGATGCATGGTTGATGCATGGTTCAGATTTATTGGTACATGTTTACAACGGTATATCTCATAGTGATAGTGTGACCATGGTTGCATGATTCTACTTCTACTTCAAGGTGGCAGGATGGGGCAAGGAGAAGTGGTTGTAGCCGGAGAACATTTGGGGTTGTAGCCTCCTTCTGGTTGTAGCCAGAGAATTGGGGAGTTGGAGCTTCCCTCAGGTTGTAGCCTAAGAAACTAGGGGGTTGGAGCCTCCTTCCAGTTTCAACTGGAAAACAAAGTAAGTTGGTGCTTCCAATGAATGTAATTCTTCAAGACATATAAGAAAAAGCATTCTATGGTTTTCTCCCGATTTGGGTTTCCACGTAAAACAATGGTGTACTGTGTATACGTGTGATTGTTTATTTCTTACTGCTCATTATTGGATAATAATTCTACATTGATATAACATTTGAAGAAAAAGGAATATAATTACACTATTACTGATTCACCCCCCCTCTCAGTAATCCAACAATTGGTATCAGAGCAGGTTCCTTCATAAATCAATTTAACCACTAAAAGGTAGATCATATAGAGTACCAACTCGTATAAAAATGGAATACCACGGTTTGATGGACAGAATTATGCTTTTTGGAGCATAAGGATGAAGACATATATATAGGCACAGGGATTTCAATTTTGGCAATCAATTGTAGATGGATACACAGCACCAGCAGTTCCACCAACAAATGACAAAGCAGTGAAACTCGGTGAGAATAATTCCAAAGCCATAAATTCACTTCTGAATGGTCTCAGTGATACGGTATTCACCAAAGTTGCACATTGTAAACCTGCTAAAGAGATTTGGGACAAGCTTCAAAATATTTATGAAGGAGATTCAAAAGTCAAAGAAGCAAAGATTCAAACTTATAGAGGTCAGTTCAAACAACTAAAAATGAAGGAAGATGAAGATATCACAGCCTACTTCTTACGATTCGATGAAACAGTGAATGCAATCATAGGATTGGGAGAAGAAATCAAAGAATCTGTAATTGTTCAAAAGGTACTAAGATCTCTTCCTATGAGATTCAACCCTAAGATATCATCACTAGAAGAAAGATCAGATCTAAACTTAATAAGCATGGACAAACTGCATGGAATCTTCACAGCATATGAGATGAGAACTGAACAGGAAAATCCAGATGTAAAAGAAGCAGCCTTCAAAGCATCCAAAAGATCAAAGAAAAAGAAAAAGAAACAAGAAGAATATAGCAGCAATAGTGATGTCTCAGAAGATGATGAAGAAGTGGCCAACTTCGTCAAAAGAATGAACAAGGGAACCAATGGTAAGTACATAGGTAAGCTTCCTTTAATTTGTTTTAATTGTGATAATATTGGTCATTTTGCTAACAAATGTCCTAATAAGAAAAAGAGAAATGAAGAAGGTTACTCAAAAGGTAGACAAACATATAAAGGTAAAAGAACTACAAAGAAAGTTTTCAAGAAAAACTTTTGCACCAAAGAAGACATTTCATCATCAGATGAAGATGAAGTTAGTGACAGTGAAACAGGGAGAGTTTTATTCATGGCAGCAGAATACTTTGCTAAAGAAGACTCTGAAGAAGAATATGAATAAGCATATGAAGAAGCATATGGAGAAGAAATTGAAGAGGCAAAAGTTGACTTCCGAGAAGAATTAATGAGTTCCATAGAAGTTATCAGAAGAGAAAAGAAGAAAAACAAGAAACTACAAGAAGAACTAGATAAGAAAAAAGATACTCAAGAACTAGAAAAAATGATCACAAAATTGAAGGTTCAAATAGAAGAATATAAAAAAATTGAAGAAGCACTCAAAGAACAACTAGAAGGAAAGGACAGGATCATTGGAAACCTAAAAGCAGAGATTGTCACACTAAGAAAGGATATTCAAAAGAAAAATATGCAGAATAGCTCAAAAGTTATGGATGACATTATCAACAGTCAAAAATCTTATCTTGACAAGTCCGGACATGGATACAATCAGACAGAAAAGGGATCAAGATCCAAAACAACAGAGCAAGAAACAAATCCAAAAAGTTATGCAGAAACAATCAAAGGGGATAAAAATATATACAAGGAAGATTACAAGGACACTCCTCCACCGAGAAGATTCAGATTTTAGAATCAACAATAGATAGACAGGCCTCAAGAAGAAGAAGGATTCATAAAAGCACCTCCTTTCATAAGATATTCAACTACCATGTATCAAACTATATTTTTTGATTTATGTTATTCATGTAATAATTTTGGACATAAAGCTGTAAATTGCAAAGCTAACAACAGGAACAATAACTACTTTGAGAGCCATACACAAAGGGGTTATTCAAGAAGACCTAGTGAAACACAGAGAACAAGTTACAACAGGTTTGAATCTTTGAGCACTGAAGTGGAATGTTACAAATGTAACAATTTTGGACACATGGCCAAAAATTGCAGAATGACAGTCCCTCCTAAAGAACCTTAACAGAGTCACAAACAAGAACCTCAGAAAATGACATGGATAAGAAAGCAAGATCAGTATAGCAATGAAGAATGCACAGTCGCTCTACAACCTAAACAGAAGAAACGTGGTTGGTATGTTGACGGTGGATGTTCAAAACACGACAGGTGATAGAGACAAGTTTATTACATTATGAAATGAAAGAGATAGATCAATCTCCTTTGGAAATGATGATTCATCCAAAATCATTGGAAAAGGCACAGTCCGAATTGGGAACAAGAATGAAAAGGTAGAAAATGTTCCACTAGTAGAAGATATGAACCATAATCTTTTAAGTGTGAATCAAATGTGTGAACAAGGTCATAAAGTTACTTTTGATTCACAAAAGTGTGAGATAAGAAAAGAAGGTTCAGGGAAATTGGTCGCTACGGCTGCAAGAACTTCAAGCAACATATATGTGTTAAGTGAAATTGGAAATGAAAAGTGTTGTGTAGGAAAGGAAGATGAAAGTTGGCTATGGCACAAAAGAATGGGTCACATGCATTTTGATAACCTTGTTAAAGTCAGCAAAAGAGAAGCAGTCGAAGAAACGCCCCAAATCACGAAACCAACCAACACTTTTTGCAAGCATTGCCAACAAGGAAAGCAAACAAAGACCAGGTTCAAATCAAATGAATATTCAACAACAAAACCACTAGAAATTGTGCATATTGATCTAGTTGGACCAACTACAACAAAAGGCTTAAAAGGTGAGAGATACTTTATGTTATTAGTTGATGATTATACAAGAATGGTTGTAGTTTTCTTTCTCAAGAAAAAATCAGAAGCTTTTGAAAATTTCAAGATCTACAAGGAAATGGTTGAAAATGAGATGGATTCAAGAATCAAATTCTTAAGATCAGATAATGGAGGAGAATTCACCTCAAAGGAATTTATGGACTACTGTAGCAATCATGGAATAAAAAGGCAATTCTCCATCGCTAGGACACCTCAACAGAATGGAGTTGTTGAAAGAAAGAACATGACAGTACAAGAAATGGCTCGAACAATGATAATGGATTCAAAGTTGATAGATATGTTTTGGACATAGGCAGTGCATACAACAGTTCACATTCAAAATAGAGTAATGCTCAGAAACAACACTGATAAAACTCCCTATGAGTTATGGAAAGGAAGACCAGCAAATGTGAAGCACTTCATAGTTTTTGGAAGCAAATGCTACATCAAAAGAGAAGATGGAAGAATGGGAAAGTTTGACTCTCGTATGGACAAAGGAATACTTGTTGGTTACTCAAGTACAAGGAAAGCATACAAGTGTTACAATATAGAATTAAACAAAGTTGTGGAAAGCATCAACGTAACAATTGATGAAACAGGCAGACCAGAATCAAAGAAAGAAGAAATCAAATCAATGGAACAACTTTTTGAAGAAGAATAAGAGGAAGATGAAGATGAAGAGAATCCTACAGAAGTAGAAGAGCAAGTTCAACAAGTATCTCCAAAAACACCTAGAAAATGAGTACAGAAGAATCATCCTTCAGATCAGATTATTGGAAACAAAGATGCAGGAGTTGAGACTAGAAGAAAAATCCGTTCACCAGAAAAAACAAACCTAGAACTCTTATCTACAATTGAAGTAAAATGCTTTGAAGAAACCAGCAAGGATGAATTTTGGAATAAGGCCATGGATGAAGAATTGGATTAAATAGAGAAAAATGACACTTGGGAATTGGTTCCAAGACCAAAGAATAAGAATGTGATCAGCACAAAATGGGTTTTCATGAATAAATTGAATGAAGATGGAAAAGTTACAAGGAACAAAGCTATATTGGTATGTAAAGAATATGCACAGATTGAAGGAATCATCTTTGAAGAGACATTTGCCCCAGTTTCTAGAATGGAAGCAATCTGTTTGCTTTTAGCTTATGCATGCTCCAAGAATGTTAAAGTATATCAGATGGACGTAAAATCATCTTTTCTGAATGGGGAACTTGAAGAAGAAGTCTACATTGAATAACCAGAAGGATTTCAGTTGTCCGAGAACACAGACTATGTGTGTAAATTAAAGAAGGCCTTGTATGGTCTAAAACAGGATCCTAGAGCATGGTACTCCAAACTGGATAAGTATCTACAGCAGGCAGGGTTTAGGAAAGAAAGTGCAGACAACAACCTCTACATCAAGGTAAGTCAAGGTAATATTTTATTAATTGAAGTTTATGTTGATGATATTATTTTTGGTAGTGATGATGATAGGTTAAGCCAGAAATTTGCAAAAGACATGCAGAATGAATTTGAAATGTCGTTACTTGGAGAACTATCCTTCTTTCTGGGACTTCAGATACGTTAAAGAAACCAAGGAATTTTTATTTCTCAAACCAAGTATATCATAGAAATGCTAAAGAGGTTCGGAAAGAAAGATTGCAAACTAGTTATCACTCCCATGCAAACCAGTTGTAAGTTTAGCAAATATGATGATTCAAAGTCTACAAATCAGAGGCAATATAGGTCAATGATTGGCATCCTACTATATGTGACAACATCCAAACTAGATGTAATTCATGCAGTTGGACAGGTGGCATGATTTCAAGCAGCACCAAAGGAATCACATGTATTAGCAGTAAAGAGGATCTTCAGATATCTCAAAGGAACATAAGAGTTTGGATTATGGTATCCAAAAGGAAAAGATCTATCACTTATTGCCTACACAGATGTAGATTGGGCAGGTTGTATTGATGATCGACGAAGCACTAGTGGAGCAGTGTTCTACTTAGGTGAGTGTTTGGTATCATGGCTAAGCAAGAAATAATCATCGGTATCTCTATCTATAGCCGATGCAGAGTATATTGCAGCAACAACATGTTGTACATAGGTTATTTGGATGAAACAAACATTGACAGATATACATCTTGAGTATGATGAGCCCATTACAATATATTTTGATAATACAAGTGCCAGCAATATCTCAAAAAACCCAATGATGCACTCCAAGACGAAGTACATTCCAATCAAGTATCACTTTCTACGGCAACAATTTGCAGAAAAGAACATCAGAGTTGAGTATGTGGGCACAAAAGAACAAGTGGCAGACATCTTTACAAAACCACTTCCACGGGAAGCCTTTGAATATCTTTGCCAAAGACTTGGAGTTATTTCTACTCCAAAAATGAATGTTTTT